>JAPPVO010000014.1:20173496-20407108 GCA_030407325.1 Camellia japonica
TCAGCAAGTGAAGGCCGAGCATCAGAGGCCAGCGGGTTTGTTGCAACCCTTGCCTATTGCCGAGTGGAAGTGGGAGCATGTCACTATGGACTTCGTTGTGGGTCTTCCGAGGACTCAGCGGGGTAGTGATGCTATTTGGGTGGTTGTAGACCGGTTGACGAAGTCAGCGCACTTCATTCCTATGCGTGCTAGAGATTCGGTAGATCATCTTGCCGACTTATATACTCGGGACATAGTGAGGTTGCACGGGGTCCCAGTGACGATCGTCTCAGATAGAGATCCTCGTTTTACTGCTAGGTTGTGGCAGAGTTTGCAGAGTGCTTTAGGCACTAAGTTGACCTTTAGCACGGCTTATCATCCTCAGACTGACGGGCAGTCCGAGCGTACTATTCAGATCCTTGAGGATATGCTTCAGGGTTGTGTTCTAGATTTCAGTGGGTCGTGGGAGAGGCACTTGCCATTGGTGGAATTTGCCTACAACAACAGTTTTCAGTCTAGTATTGGTATGGCACCGTTTGAGGCCTTGTATGGCCGACCGTGTAGATCTCCAGTTTGTTGGGCCGAGGTGGGTGATGCACCTCTGTTGGGTCCGGAGTTGGTGAGGGAAACGACGGAGAAAGTTGAGCTTATCCGTAAGAGGCTTGTTACAGCACAGAGTCGTCAGAAATCTTATGCCGACCGTAGGAGGAGACCTTTGGTATTCGAGGTGGGTGATCATGTCTTTTTGAAGATATCACCTAGGCGGGGTTTAATGAGGTTTGGGAAGAGCGGGAAGTTGTCCCCTCGGTTTATTGGGCCTTTTGAGATCCTTGAGAGGATCGGCGAGGCTGCCTATCGTTTAGCTTTGCCACCGCAGTTATCCGGAGTTCATGACGTGTTTCATGTGAGTATGCTTCGGAAGTATGAGCCGGATCCATCGCATGTACTGGATTGGACTGACTTAGTTGTTGATGAGGATGTCTCGTATGAGGAGAGACCGGTTCGGGTCTTGGATAGGCGGGATCAAGTTTTGCGAGGCAAAACCATCCCTTTGGTGAAAGTTTTGTGGAAACATCACGGAGTGGAGGAAGCCACTTGGGAACGTGAGTTGGAAGTCCGCGAGAAATATCCGGATATGTTTATTGATTTGTAATCTTGTATTTAGATTATATAATATTGTGGAACTTGAGAATTTTATATATGTCTTAAGTTGAAAAACATTGAGAATGTTTTGGGTTTAATGTTAACATTTGAACTTGTCTTTTTATGGAAGTGGAGTATAACATTTATATATTGAATGTGCTGTTTATATCATGAACTTGAATAATGATATGGAAATTGTTAACATTGAAAGGAATAATGCATAATATTGATGCAAGTTGAATATATGTTGATTTATACATATTGTGAGATGCCTCTTGATAAGAGATGAAGTGACCGGTATTGGGTCAAGTTGTTGTTTATTGTTTTATAATATCATTGGGAATTGAGAAAAAACTTGTTTTTACAAACTCATGCTTAATTTCGGGGACGAAATTCTTTTAAGGGGGGGAGGTTATAGCGACCCCGGTCTTTTCCCATTTGATTGTTGTATCCGGACTTATGTTCCGTAGATTCCGTCACATTATTGTTGGTGTTGTTGTCCTTTAATTCTTTATTTTTTGAGTTATGGGTTGAGTTGGGCAGGTTTGTTACAGGTTGGTTGGGTTGGAAATCAAGTGTTGCTGTCCAGATTTTTGGACCTTCGCTCGAGCGAGGAGTTGGTCGCTCGAGCGAGCTGTTGTTTTTGTTCTTCGCTCGAGCCAGGGTTTGGTCGCTCAAGCGAGAGTCTGCGTCTGGGCTTAGGACCTGAGAGATGTGTTTCTTGGCTCGAGCGAGCATTTCTTCGCTCGAGCGAGCGAGGTGTATGTTTTCGAATTCTTCGCTCGAGCGAGCATTTCGTCGCTCGAGCGAGCTTCTGGGTTGCAGACCTGAAGCATCGAGTTTTTGGCTCGAGCGAGCTTTCTCCGCTCGAGCGTGGATTTTTGTGTCTGGTCGCTCGAGCGACCATGTCTTCGCTCGAGCGAGCCTGTTCAGTTTAAATAGGCAGCAGCGGGTTTTTTAATCAATTTTCTATCTCTTTTTGTTTCGAAACCCTAGGTCCGACCATTCTCTCTCCATACTCACCTTCTCTCCTAGGTTTGATATAGTTAGGGTGTGTTTTTACCCTAGTTGCTTTACAAATAAGATAGAGGAGAGTGAGGGCTTCCATTTAATCTGAACGGTTGTTGATTTGGAGCACTTTGGAGTTTGGGCTATCATCTCCGTCTTCTTCTTTTTGAGTTATTTCTTCGAGGTAGGGATTTCCTACTCCATTTATACGCTTTAATCCTAAGTGTTGGTATTTTGGTATGTGGGGGTAGTTTGGTAATTTTGGGAGAAACCTTAGGGTTTTGGCTTAGATTAATTTGTGTAATTAATTTAAGGGGAAAATGTGGAATTGGGTTTAATTCATGAAGTTGGGGAAATTATGAGATTAATGATATAGTTGGGTAGTTTAAATACTTACCTATGAGAATGTTGATTTTACATTCATTGTTGTATTTATTTCTTGTTTAGAAATAACTGTTTTGGGCTATCGGTGGAGGATAGTCGTGATTGTTGTAGACCTTGCATGTGGCTTAGGTATAACTGGAATTAAGTCACTTATGTTGACTGTTGAATTAATACAGAACATTACTTTTATTGATTATGTGTTGTATATGGTAATTGTGTGTTCCATTGCATATGCATGTTGTTTGGAGAAGATAGGGGATGAACTCCACGGTTTAGGGGAAGATAGGGGATGTACCTCTAAACCAGATTTGTTGGGAGGAGATAGGGGATGGACTCCAGTAGCATCACTCATATGTGTGCTTATTGATAATAGCAATATTGCTATTTGTTGTTGATATGATACATCATTATAATGTGTATCAGTTGGAAGTATGGAAGTGTTGTGGTTTGAGCTTTAGTCTCATTTATTTTTGTGACATCTGGATCACTATTATAGTTGGCCAAGTGAAAGGTGTCATAGACAATATGTCATAGACAATGTAGACATTCGTGTCATAAAATTGGAAATTGATTATCTTGTGTTAACCATGTATCGAATGCTAATGCTTTAGTTAATTATTATGCTTGGTTTAGTATTTTTCTACTGGGCTGTGGCTCACCCTATATGGGAACTTCATTTTCAGGTTCAGGTGGTTCACTACCTCCAAGGACTTAGCTTGTGAGGATTTGGACTCGAAGACTTGCTTTATTTTATTTGTTTTATTTGAACAACTTGTAAACTTTCAAGCCTAGGGCTTTATTTGTTTTTGAGTTAGAACTCATGGAATTGTGTCCAAGTGTTGGCTTGGCAAGATGTAAGCCCATAGGGCATTTATTATGATGTTTTTATTTCATGGCACTCTGATGAATGGAATAAGATACTTTATTTCCTTATAATTCCGCATGTTAATATTATGTATTATGGGTTTATTTTTGAGGGCGTTACATAAAAATTGTTTGTGTTGATTTATTGATTTTGAAGCAACAATCTAAATCACTTTTGTATGTGCTAGATGATTCAGATTGTTAGTTTTAACTGTTTGGGATTGGTTACAATTAATCTTGATCGAATCACGAATTACTGAGGTTTTTCAATATTGATGTTAACTTGGAAGCAAGGTGTGGTGCAACAAAAGAATGAGTGGAACCAGAGTTAAAGAGAACATGAGCTAAGTGACCACAGACAAAAAGTGTACCTGTCACAACATTCTCCATAGTACCAGAATTTTCGGGTACTAAAGCAAAAGCTCTCCCTTGGCGCCTCTGTTCCTTCTTCCCTCTTGTGGTGGTTCCTGGTTTCTAAACTAGTTCAGAGATACCTGTCACAGAGTTGGTGAATTTTGGGCAATCTTTCACCAAATGGCCAACTTGGCCATATCTGTAACATGCTCCTATTGCCTGGTAGCACTGTCCTCTATGAGCCTTTCTGCAACTCAGACAATTCAGAATGGTGCTACTCCTGGAGATAGTAAAACTTTGGTTGGTCAAACCAGTTGAGCTAGTAGGTCCGGTATTTACTTTCTTTGGTGGGGCTTCCCTAGATCCTCCGACTGGTTCCCAAAACTACTTTTTTTGACCCATTCCACTTGAACGTGCGGTTTAATTCATTTCTCGGCGATGTATGCTCGATCCACCACCTCTGCATAGGTTGGTAGTTTCAAAACCTCAAGCCTATCTTTGATTTCAGTATCCAATCTTGCTACGAATTTTCTTGCTTTTCGAGCTTTTGTTGGAATAACATATGGTGCAAATCGTGCTAGTCGGGTGAACTTACTTTCATATGCTGGTACTGACATTGTTCCTTGCCTCAAATGTAGGAATTCTGATGCCTTCTGCTCCCGTAGTGATTTTGAAAAATACTTTTCATAGAACACATCTAGGAATCTCGCCCAAGTCACGATCTCTTCCTTTTCTAAGGTGAGAAGCCACCATTCCTGCGTATCTTCCTTGAGAGTGAAAGTGGTGAAGGACATTTTCTGTTCTTCTGTGCAGGGTAGGGCATGAAAAATCTTTTCCATTTCTTTAACCCAAGCTTCAACTAGCAATGACTTTGAGCCTCCTTTGAACGTGGAAGGTTTCAAGTCTTGGAATTGTTTAATCGTAGTTGTCCCTTCACAATATTATGCTAACCCATTGTTCTGCAAGGCTTGCAAGAAACTAGTAACAGCTCTTTCCACAATCTTTTCCATAGGATCGACTTCATTGAATGATGATCCGGTACCATTTCCATCGTTAACCATAGCTATAAATTAACAGTTTTAATAAACACGGTGCATGATTTCCTATTAATTACCTAATTTAAAACATATTCACATAATCTACAAAACATAGTTCACAAGACAATATATATATTATATTCAGAAAACACCGGTTTTATAAAACATAGTTCACAAGACAATATATATATTATTCACAAAATGTTGGCTTTATTTATGTATAATGGTGTTAGTACATTACTTGTAGTTATGTCAACTTAATGCCTAACCCTCCATGACAAAACGGGTTAGAACTAGGTCATGGTTAGCTCACTTGCACAACAAATGAAAACAAAGAAGAAGAAAAAAAAACACAAAAAAAACAACAAAAGAAAGGATCTTGTTCTCGGGATTTTAGACTGAAAATAACCATGGGTACTGCAGCTGCATATGATGTTCAAACTCTCACCCGCTTAGCTCGATACCAAACCATCGCCACACCACCTTCACTCGATAAATGGGAATGCCTACCACATAACCCATAGCTGTCGTCCCGTGATACGCATAGGCACCTTCACATAGGTCATAATATCACCAAAATCAACCATCTGAGTATCAATCAGGTTTTAAGGGGGAGGGACTCTTACTTGAATATGGTCACATAAGACGACATGCTTTCGCCGAGCCATAAACTCTAAAGGTAAATGTGCCACTAAGTAGTGAGGATATCCCTGACTCAGGGCCATGCCCATGTAGGCCCCAAAAACCTGTTTAGGGTACTCATAACGTCAATCCTCCACCACTATGTATCTACTTCTGTGGGGACGACCCTTAAGTATACTGGTAGGCCCATAAATCGGTTGAGGGTCGGGTTCGCCTGTCTAACTATTTCCTCCGAATATCCTATTTTCTCTGGTAATTCTGGAATGTAATTGTTATTTCCAAAAATTCTTTCAAAGTCTGGGGGATCAAGCCCGTACCAAAAAGAGTCACCAAAGTTAAGTTCTGACATTACTTGCACTATAGGATGCCCAACTCAGCTATAGAACTAATAAAAGACTAACCATAAGAACTAAGGTAAGATTTTTCTTATCTTGTTTTCTAATGGTACGCATATCTTCCAACTTCATGGTTGTTTTTTTTTTTTTTTTTTAACCATTGCTTTAATACCACGTTTGTCACGACCCATCCTGGTGACCAGGGCTGGATTCGCAACTAATTAATTTCTAAAATTTCTCAGATTAATTCCAAGTAATTAAATTACATAATGTAACGGAATAAAATAAAAGATGTAGATAAATATCTAAAGCGTACATGTAAATTATTATTTATGTAACGATGTACCATCAGTCAGATAATGATTACAAGTAAACATTTAAAAAAAACAAAACAAAAAAAAAAACATGATATTCATGTCCAATTTGGGTTCTAATCAATGGGGTAAAACCATCATTCTTTAAGTTTTATCACCTGAAAGGGGTTTTAACAACTATACGCACATGGCAGAGTGCAGAATATTATACTAAGAGTATAAGGGTATATAAATCACCATGGATAATTAGTTAAGATAAACGATGAATAGTTTGGTTCGAATAAATTATTTTTAATAACAAACATATAATACAAAATCCATAGATGCAAAATAACCATAACCACAGTACAGAACATAACAGAGGGTCAATAGATCCATAATAGACAGAGGGTCACGAAGTGACTAATTAGAGGGCCAATGGTAATTTAAATCCCTCAAGGCATGGGACTGTCAGAGGGTCACTAAAGTGACAATTCAGACGGCCAATGGTCATTTAAGTCCCCCAATGCATAGGAATTTTGTCACACCCCAAACCAGGTATGACCGGCCGTGGCCCACAGGGCTTTAGCCCAAGGCATACGTAAGACTAAGCACTAATCCATAATCACATTGAACAACTATACAAAAGTCCAGTAAAAAAAAACCAAACTCAATCCAGTGACATGCCACAAGTATAAACGACAAAACCAACTATAATCAATACCATCCAAACTTATGGGCTATAAATAGCCCATATATCAAAATAATCGTAAATGAACCTCAATAATATATATATATATATATGCACAAACTTGACATAACAATCTAAAACAAAATAAATGAATGTCCTAGAGGTCTATGCAATTGAGTCCCCGCTACGCCATGAGTCCACTCTAAGTCCTTCTAACACCTAGAAATGATAAATAACTAAGTCAGCTGATAGCTCAGTGAGTAGCAACATAGATAGCAAATACAGTTTTGAAAACAGGGTTCAATGCCAAAATAAGATATATATCACAAAAACTAGATTGGCATACAGTTTGGTAAAGAGAATCTGTTTCAAAAAGAAGGTTCCACAGTTCAATAGTTAAAATACTCATGTCTCTCAAGAACATGATAAATGACATTTTCCACTTAAAACATATTACAACATGAACACCAATAATTTTCCAGGTACCAAGAAATAACAAGTAACATGACATTTAGTTCTCAAGGCTATCAACCCCGTTGGATCCAATACCGAACAAAGAGTCATCCTCAGGGTGGCAACCCAAGCCTTTTTCTCTAAGACGATTCGATTGAAGGTCATCTAGCCTAACCTAGTTCTTTTCCTTATAATCGTTGAGCACTAGAGTCATCATAGCCCAACTCGGATCTGTTCCCTAGTGGCCAGAGTCACCACACATAATGGAATAATTTCCCTAGACTAAAATATACAGATGGTCCCAATAATCAATACACATTAGTTTTGCAAAACATGGTAGTTCACCATTATAAACATGAGACCAAAAACAAATAGTTTACAGTATGCTAAGTTTACACATGTTTCATAAATAATTTAATTCCATTGATAATATAATAGATTATCAAAACAGTTTAGTCCTGAAACAATAATTTAATTTTCTAATAGTTCAGGGTTGGTAACATTTATAAAAATATGTAGCATGTAACTACTCACCTGAAAACATAATAATATAATCATCGAATAGAGTATGAAAGTCCAACTAGTGCCCTAAACCAAGTATGAAGACTACAGGTCACTACTAATTTAAAAATCCTAAAGAGAATAATAAACTAAGTACCCCACACTAAAGCGCACTAACACAACTCAACCCTACTCACCGTTACTCTTAAATAATACCTAAGTTCATGTTCTTCAAGGTCTAAAATTACCCAAGACATTGGTGTCAATCGAAACTCAACTAAAAGTAACTTTAAGATAAAACAGAGTTTTAAACAAGTTTTTCCAATTTATTCGCTAACTTTGAAAATTAAAAACCCACTCCATGCTATTCGAAAAATTCCAAAACCCTCCAGATACCAACTAATATATCCTAAGTTTCAAACCCAATTGGTTTTACTTGATTTGCTTATCAAAATAATTATTTACAATTAATTACACCCAAACAGGTTATTTTCTGCAGCACTTTAAAGAAATTAACGGTTCTCTTAGTATACACGAGCAATCAACGCAAGGCTAAAAATTTAAGAAACTAGACTTGTAACCGGTTCTAATGACACTGATTTGATAATTTTCGGATTTATACCTAGAGGAAACAACACTTTCGAAGTTACTATTTTAAACTAGTTTTCTGGACAGATTTGAACGCAGCAGTTAATATACTCCCAAAAATTATGAGAAAATTCAAATATGCAATTCAATATGTAATTAATCTACTGTAAAAATGTTTGTTCAAAATTCATCCATTTGATATGATTTCTTGATTTTTAAAGTTTGTGGTTCTGTATAGATTTTTTTTTTTTTTTTTTTTTGAACTACACCCATTATTTCTCATCACCAATCACTGACTTAGCACCCAAACAACACACCCGTTTCTCCTATTCCTTCCCAACAATAAGTAGATTATACATACGAACCATCACAATATATAGATATAATAAAATAGGACAATATCTTAGAGTTGTTGACCACCAATGTTGCCAAAAGTTTCTCTCTCTCTCTCTCTCTCTTTCTCTCTCTCGCCCTCACGGCTGCTATGAAGAACAAATAAGAAGGTAGGGTTTTATGTATATTTTATTTAATACTAGTGGTTGGGTACACCTAAAGCATATGTAGGTCAAATAAATAAATAATAAACAAAATGTTGAAATATGTTGTAAGCAACTCAAATGGTACGACCATTATTTATCAAATTGTGGTCTAGAGTTCGAGTCACACCCTCTTCTCCATTTATTTTATTTTATTTTATTTTTAAATAATAAATATTGTCTCTAAATTAAAGATTTTCACCATAAATTTATTTTAGGTTTTAAAATCAATTAAAAGATCCTCCAATAATATTTAGTTTGCACTAAAATATTCACGAGCAAAATATTTGAGATTGTAAAATAATTATTACTTAATTATTTATTTGATTTGTATATTCGAGTTCTCACAAATTCCGTAGTGGTACTAATGAAAATAAATGGTTATATACTCGTTGTCAAATAAATTCCATAATTTAAACAATGATATCTATGGGTTTTAATTTTAAATAAGCAGGGCTCATAAAATGAATAACATAATTGAGTGTTAATATAATTAAAAAAACATGATTTTCATAAAATAATTTATGTCTACTCTAAGTATAATATAACTCACCTTAATATCAATTCCTACTTTTTCTCCAAGCTTTCCTGATCTCCCAAGACTCTCTTATTTTCCTACCAATTCCGTTGAGTCCTGTGCTAGCCACTGCTTCCCTTTTATACTAAAGCTTGGTGGTGACTAATCATCCTAATCAACTGTTGATTCAATAGTCTATACCTTAGCTTCCACAAGCGGTAGTAACAAAACCCTCCAGCCAGTTGCCTACGTTTCATCATAATTCTTTATTGGCCCAACTATTTGTATTAATTTTATGGTTGTTTTAATTTGGCCTAAAACAATTTATTAATCACATTGTTATGGTTTGGTAGCAACAATGCTTCTAATTTTAGATTACATTCTAACATGTATAACTATAAAATTAAATATTCACTCAAATTAACTATAAAATTAAATATTTACATAATCATAAAATTACGATTAATATCATCCTAATATTTATTTATTCAAAATTTCAGATAGGAGATCATGTATTCCTGAAGATCTCACCAACAAAAGGGGTTATCTGATTTGGGAAGCGAGGAAAGTTAAACCCATGTTACATTGGGCCATTTGAGATACTAGAAAGGATTGGTCCTGTGGTATACCGCCTTGCAATGCCACCTGAACTGTCCAACGTCCACAATGTATTTTATGTGTCGATGCTCTGGCGATATCTTCGAGATTCATAACATATCATTAATCACGAAGGCCTCGAAGTTCAAAACGACCTCTCTTATGAAGAATAAATTCCATAATTTAAACAATCATATCCATGGATTTTAATTTTAAATAAGCAGGGCTCATAAAATGAATAACATAATTGAATGTTAATATAATTAAAAAAAAAAAACATGATTTGCATAAAATAATAAAATAATTTATGCCTACTCAAAGTATAATATAACTAACCTTAATATCAATTCCTAATTTCTCTCCAAGCCTTCCTGATCTCCCAGGACTCTCTTCTTTTCCTGCCAATTCCATTGAGTCCTATGCTATCCACCGCTTCCCTTTTATACTAAAGCTTGGAGGTGACTAATCATCCTAATCAAGTGCTAATTCAATAGTCTATACCTTAGCTTCCACAGGTGGCAGTAACAAAACCCTCCATCCAGTTGCCTACGTTTCATCATAATTCTTTATTTGCCCAACTATTTGTATTAATTTTATGGTTGTTTTAATTTGGCCCCAAACAATTTATTAATCACATTGTTATGGTTTGGTAGCAACAATGCTTCTAATTTTAGATTACATTCTAGCACGCATAACTATAAAATTAAATATTTTATTTTATCAAATTTTTATTTTATTATCTTGCTTCGAATTTTCTTTCTTTTCGAGCTTTTGTCGGAATAAAATATGGTGAAAATCGTGCTAGTTGGGTGAACTTACTTTCGTATTCTGCTATCGACATTGTTCTTTGCCTCAAATGTAGGAACTCTGATGCCTTCTGCTCCCGTAGTGATTCTGGAAAAAACTTTTCATAGAACATATCTAGGAATCTCGCCCAAGTCACGATCTCTTCCTTTTCTAAGATAAGAAGCCACCATTTTTGCGCATCTTCCTTGAGAGTGAAAGTGGCAAAGGACACTTTATGTTCTTCTATGTAGGGTAGGACACGAAAAATCTTTTAATTTTAGAAGGCCCCTTTTTGGTTGGAAAAAAGATGAGGTGATAAGGCTGCACTATATGTTAGAAGCAGGGCCTTGGCTACATCTTAATCAAAAGGATTCAATTAGGTGGAAGGCTTAGTAGTCAGGGCTATTTAAAGTTGAAGTTGTATATAACTGGTGCAAGCATAGTTCTGGACCTGTTCATAGCTCATCAGATTTGGTTTGGAATAACTTCTCCCCTTTAAAGGCTAAATTCATTACTTGGCTTGCATGGAGGGGTAGGCTGAAAACCTCTACATTGTTTAGCAGAATTGGAGTTTTGTCAGATTCTGGAATGTTGCCCTGTGTGTTGTGCAAAGCTGAGGTGGAAACTTCCAATCACCTCATTTTGTCATGTTCTTTTATGTGGCATGTTTGGTAAAAAATCAAAGACCGTGGGGAATTTAGTGGACTAGGATCTTTCGAAGATTTGATGCATTGGTGGTTGGGGTGGAAGTTCAGGAAAAAGGAAAAGTAAGTTTGGAATGTTGTTTGCATTTCTACTGTTTGGCCTTTGTGGATTTACAGAAATGATTGTATATTTAACCATACTCCTCATGCTATTGATGAATTGTGTGAGTTAATGAAAGTTAGAGTGGCCATGTGGTTGAAGTCTCATGATTTAGGGTGTTTCTACTCCATTCATGAGATTGTTTCAAATATAAAATGGGTGAGTCAAAACCAATAAGGGCTGGAGGTGGTTGGTGATTGTTCAAGCTTGTTTGGATGATACCTCTGTTGTTTCTTTGATATGTTTGGCTATTGGTTCCCTCTATTTGTTCTGGTTTTGTCTTTTTATTGGGCTTCTGTGCTGCTGGTTACTATGGTTCTGATTTGGTTGCTTTGTCTTTGATGCTGGTTTTGGTTTTCTGAATGTTCTGGTTTTTGAGGTACACTATTGTGACAACTTTGCCTCTCTGATCTAGCTGTTGTGTTTGGTTGTTTTGGTTTTCTGGTGTGTACCTCTGATGCTGATCTGTTTTGAATCTGTTGATAATCTACTCTCTTTCTGGTTGCTTCGTTTCTGATGCTGGGGCCTTTGATCAAGTTGAAGGGACTCTTCTTTGGAGTATTAGTAGTATTTTGGTTGTATTTTGGTGTAGGTTGGTTTCTCATCAATTTGTTGGTGTGCTAGCATATGATTGGGCGTGCTTTTGGGTGCCAACCTAGTTAGGATCCTTCTGTTCGCTGTGATGCTTTTTGCACCTATTTTCTTTTATCCCTTTCTTTATTGATGTAATCAAATTTTATCATCAATGAAGTTTCTTCTTTTGCCGATCAAAAAGACATATGATACACACATTTTTCAATAATTATAAGCTTTAGCTGCAGTTTAAAAAAAAATGTCACTAATTATAAGTTTTAATTGCAGTTTTAAAAAAAATTATTAATTTTCAACTTTCAGCAACAATTTGAAAATTTCGTGATAGAAAAATGTCAATAATTGTAAATTTTAGCGATGATTTATAAAAATTATAACAAAAAAAGTCACTAATTGTCAATTTTTAGCAACATATGCCAAAAAATCGTCGCAAAAAATTATTTTTAGATACGATTTTATTAAGATTTGTTTTCAATAAGACTTGATGGAAATTAAATCAAACTATTAGGACTTATTAGTAATTTACTCTAATTCTTATGAAGAAAAGTTTGAGACCTATATAATGTTTATTTTTATTGTTTATTGCTTTCCTAATTTGGCATGCTTTCAAACTATTGTTTGGACTTTAGTCATTCAATTTGATGTATTGTTTCTCATATTTGTTTAACTCTCTTACAGATTGACAAATTTAAAATAAAATAAAAAATGTTATAAGTTTTTTGTTAGTATGTTTAACAGTAGTTCAATTTTTGATATATCACAACTGTATTAAAAATCGATGTAAGTAACGGAATTCATTAAGCCAATAAAACTACTGTGATACATGAGATAATAAGCCAAAGGATAATTTATACCCAGGATGCTTGTCATTTTTCTTTTGCGTTAATTTGGTCATTGTAATTTTAATTTTATTAGTTTTTTACTGTATCAATTTTTTTTCAATTAATAATATCTGTTAATAAATTAGATAGTTTTCAAATGCAAGCTGATATATTGAAAATGAAATAGATCATTTTAAATTAAATGTCAACTCATTCATCATTTTGATTAGATTGCAGAGATTATTTTGCGTACTAAAAAGTAGATAGTCTATTCTCAAAATTATATTTATCATTCAATGGTCATAACCAAAATATCACTTCAGCTATAAAGAAAACCTCTTTAGTCATAATCTAAATAATAACAACTATAAGTATAACTAACATTATAATGAGTCATAATCAAGTAAAAACTAATATCGTAATGAGTTGTAACCAAAAGTCACAAATATCATCACTAAGACATACGATACACACCTTTTTCAATATGTTTATTATTATAGAATTTCCCTGAACTCTATTGTATATTTCTCAACATTCAGTTACCAAAAGACTATATATTTATGTGGTGCTTCAATGGCTATATAGGCAAATTCAAGTTATTGGGGAACTAAATTGCAACATTTTTTTATATTTTAAAAATCAGATTGATACAATTTAAATATTGAAAACTAAATTGAAATACAATTTAAACATTAGAAATTAAAATGACACAGCATAACACTCACATTTTGGAACTAAAAATGTAACTAACCCACTATAGTTTGAGTTTATTTGTATTAATTTCACACTGTAAATTTATCTTTCAACCTTGATAGGTCATAGACGTCTCACATTATCTAGGGTCTAATTCAGAAATTGTTACGTCATTCATAGACAATGGTATTGACTTACTTGTAGATTGATCTGACTCTACACCTTGTCCTATATTTGACTCTGTTTTACTAGGAGAAAATAATGCAGGTTCTTCAGGAATTGCTAGGGTAATAGTGTAACTGTCAAGCATCAAAACTACTGTTGCCATGGAGGGCCTAGCGTCTGGGTCTTCTTGAACACACAACAAGCCAATATGGATGCATCTGGAGACTTCATTTCTTGAATACGATACTTCCAAAGTTGGATCCATCAATTTCAAGGGTGTTCCGTTCCTCCAAAGTTTCCAAGCCTGAAATAATTTATCGTAAATGTCTTGTGGATGTGATGATAAAGGCACTAAGAAAGAAAATAATAGCTGTAATGTATTGTCGTTACTCACATAGCTAAGCAGGTCCTCAATGTGGTTTGATTGATCAATGTCATTGATTTTCCTTCCACTTATGATCTCCAAAACTAAGACACCAAAGCTAAATACATCGGACTTTACGGAGAACTGTCCATGCATTGCATATTCCGGAGCCATGTAACCGCTGCAAGCCAGCTCCATTAGTTTATCAATATAATTAGAAAGCAACAACCAAATCCATCTAACACTCATTTCGGATTAAATCAGAAATAAAATAATTGAGGACATTATGTGCCAATATTCAACTAAAAAAGTGCAGTCCATTGAAGAACGTGTGGGAAACTAGACATAGTATGCATCTCTGTTTTTGTTCAAATCCAAAAGAGAGTTTTTTGAAGAATTAGTTTGATGTTTTACTTGAGATTGCCTAAATCAAATTATGGTAAAACAAATTTAAGGTTCTTGTGGAGAGAAAATTTACAATGTTCCAACGACTCTATTTGTATTTCCTTGAGATTGATCCACACCAAAGATCCTCGCCATGCCGAAATCTGAAATTTTTGCGTTCATGGCCCCATCTAACAGAATATTACTAGCTTTGAGATCACGGTGTATAATTCTAAGTTGAGAATCTTCATGAAGATAGAGCATCCCTCGAGCTATCCCTTCAATGATCTTATAACGTTTTGGATCCAATTTTCCATGCTCTCGTGAATCTGTAGATTGATCATACTAAATGTTCAAGTTATCAATAAGCAATTGGTTACAAAATGTGTTAATGTCATACAACTTGAATGGAAACACAAGCACAAGGATGCATACAATCAAAGATCACACTCATCACAATCATGTGTTTTTATGAAACCAAATGTAAAGCATTATTAAGAACTAGAGTTGTTTAGATTTTTCAAACCGAATAGAATGCGGTCAAGGCTTTTGTTGGGCATAAATTCATAAATGAGTATCTTCTCTTCTCCTTCCAAGCAAAATCCTAGTAGTCTCACTAGATTTCTATGTTGAAGCTTGGCTACCAGCAAAACTTCATTCTTGAATTCTTCTCCACCTTGCCCTGAGTTTTGAGATAGCCTCTTGACAGCTATCTCTTCTCCATTAATAAGTTTACCCTGTGAATGTACGGCATTCATTGAAATTTTAGAATTAAATATTATATATATATTTGAATAAATTAAATCTAGTATAATTAAATGCAACATCTTACCTTGTAGACATGACCAAATCCACCTTCACCAATTTTGTTATCGTCAGAGAAGTTGTTTGTGGCTGCTTGAATAGTACCAAAATCATATTGCAAGGACTCAACTGTTGTGATTTCATTCACAGCTGGACAAATCGAAAGATAAATGTAATAAATTTATTGATGATTAATGCTATATAAGCAAAAATTTGTATAAAAAAATTAATACAAAGTGACATGCCAAGTGTTGATTGTATCATTCCTGATCATTTTAAAGCAAAAGCTTGTGAAAGCGTTTTAATTTTTAAAGAATGACACTGTCAACATTTCAGTCATGAATTGTGTATAATTTTTATTTTTTATTTTTTTATTACCACTATCTTCTTTAGTATCATCATGTTTCGTCTTTGCTTTCCTGCGTACGAAACAAAAGACTATGATGAAAAGCAAAACAGAGGCTCCAACTGGAACAATGATGGCAATGAGTACTTGCGATGAGATTCCACCCTTTCCTACATCAATAAAAAATTGTTCCACTGAGAATATAAACATAGGAGAAATAAATCAATTTGAGGATAAACTTTACAAATCCAAAGTGGAACATGCTCACCTCTACAAGAAACAGTCTAGAATTTGCAATTAAATGCTAAGAATCGATGCTTATTATAATAAATTAAAGTTTTAGAGACAAAAAAATAAACACAAAATCACTTTTTATGAATAAATTATTTTTGTTGGCAAAAATATTATTGTTATATTTTTAGCAATGAAATTGAATATTTAATAATAAATTACTATCGTTTGGGACTAAAATTTATCTCAAAAAAGTAAACATTTTTAGTACAAAATTATTTTGTCAGCATTTATTAGCGACATTATCAAAATTTTATTGCTAAAAGTCTTTCTTTTCTCTTTACTTTGGGGAATGACGTTTTAACAACTATTGTAACAACGGCAGAAATTGGTCCCCAATATTTTTTAGAACAAAATTTCCTCAGTTGGGGACAAAAATTTGATCCTTGAAACTTTATTTATTGTTGACACAATTTAAATATTAACAAGTATTTTTCATTTTTGCGATCTGAATCTAGCACAATGACAAAAAAGAAGTGATCTAGTCGATCCATGACAATCGATAAACAAAGCTTGGTTTGGATTTTGTTTAATAATTGACAGACATCTTTTGAGTTTACCTCGACTAGCTGAAGGTCCCGGAGGAGAAGGAAGGACCGGTGGAGGAAGGACCGGTGGTGGAGGCGGTAGAGCAGTGGCGGTGACGTTGTAAAAAGGGTAGGACTCATA
The DNA here is from genome assembly GCA_030407325.1 of Camellia japonica. Taxonomy (NCBI): domain Eukaryota; kingdom Viridiplantae; phylum Streptophyta; class Magnoliopsida; order Ericales; family Theaceae; genus Camellia; species Camellia japonica. Next base: position 20,190,137 of record JAPPVO010000014.1, read on the forward strand.
CCTAACATTACAACTCGGAAACAGAACCCTTGCTCCCAGATTTCCATCACAGCAACTCGGAAAATTCGAGATACCATTTCTAAGGCATTTATTACACTCCGGAACAGTCAAGTCCGGCGTGCACTGCGCTAACCCGTACAGCTTTTGAAGCGACGAGAAATTAGCTTCTTTAGTCGCAAATTTCTTACCCGACCCACCATTCGAAGCTCGAGTTGCTATGTCATCCATTACACCTCCCAAGATTTCTCTGAAACGGGTTTGGTCCGTAAAGTTCTGTGTATTCCTCAAAATTAATCTTATAGATTCATCGGATTTGGAGAAGACGGACTCGTTCGAGTATCGTAACATGCACTCATCGTACCAAATTATGACATTCTTCGACTTGGGACAACGTTGGACTACTTCTTTAGTAGCAGTGGTTACGCAGTCTTGACAGCCGGCGGTGGGGACATCGCCGCGGCAAAGGAAGAGGCCGTAGGTGTTGTAAATTGGCAAGGATTGTGCGTGCAGCACTAGGCAACTCCACCAAGGATTGTGAGTGCAGCACCAACCATGAGTGCAGCACTATCCTTCCACTACCCAAATGGAAGCTCCATTTCACCCACCCCATTAGAGACTAGAGAGTGGAATGGAGTAGGTGATGGCCAATCACCTCCTCCCTCTGATGTGTATATATAGAGAGGTTGAGGCAGAGGGAAAAACACAGCAGAAGTGAGGCTTAGAGTGATAGAGAGAGAGAGAACATTCTGAGAGCTTGTAATTGTTCCATTTCTATCAATATAGTGAATCCGCTGCCCGTGGACGTAGGCGACTTGTCGAACCACGTTAAATCTTGTGTGTTATTGCTTGTTTGTGTTCCCTGGTGTGCCCCCGATCCGCAAAAATTGGTATCAGAGCTCGGGTTGCGAAAAATCGAATTTTTTCCGAAAGTGCCCAGATTTCGAAGTACTCGAAATCAACTTTTGAGCATACCAGGAGGAAGCACTTCCCCAGAGGAGTCCAACCAAGCAAAGCAGAGGTCCAGAAACCCAAGAACGCGCCTCCACGCGCCCTCTGAAGAACGCGAGTGAAAATCACTCGCTGCACGCGCCGCACGCGCCATCTCCAGGAAGAAGACGAGTCATCCCGCGCGTGGTGCTGACGTCAGCTGACGTCATCCGAGCCGAGCCGAGCCGCCAGCTCCGCTGCCAAGCCGCCGCGCTGCCGCGCCGCGCCGCCGTTGACCGAGCCGTCTAAGCCGCCGTTGACCGCGCCGCCGATCCTCCGTTGACCGCGCCGCCTGCGCCGTTGACCAGCCGTTGACCGGAGGAATTATCCGGTGCATCTCAGCGCACCAGATTCTGCAGATCTGAACCGTGCAAACTGTTTTTGCCAGATCAGAGCCATTCGGAGTCCGTTTTCGACGATCCAATAGTGTTTTCCAACTATTTGGGATATTCCGGACACATCCGTACGGTTAGTTTTTGAATCAGAGGTGTTCAAAATATTTTGGCTTGATCTGAGGCATTCGGAATCCGTTTTTGACGATCCAATAGTGCTTCCCAACTATTTGGAGTATTCCGGAGACATCTGTACGGTCAGTTTTTTTTTTTTGAATTGAAGTTTCTAAAAAAATGGCAGAATCTAGATCAACCGAGTCCGTAAGTAATCCAGCGAGTACAAGCACTTCTAGGCATTGGACCCCGGTGTCCCATGCCAAGTTCGAGGTAGAGAAGTTCGATGGAAGCAGCAACTTCGGCATGTGGAGATGCGAAGTTAAGGATATGCTTGTCCAGATGAACCTGCACTTCACTCTGGGAGACAAACCAGATGACCTGGACGAGATAGAATGGGAGAGGGTGAATCTCCTGGCCTGCAGTTCCATCCGACTTTGCCTAGCGAAAGAGGAGAAGTACGCCTTCACCGAATATGATATTGCGAAGAAGCTTTGGAAGGCGCTGGAAGATAAGTTCATGACCAAGAGCATTGAGAACCGGCTCTACTTGAGGAAGAGGTTGTTTCGTTTCGACTACATTAAAGGTATTTCGATGAACGAACACCTAAATAACTTCAACAAAATTATTACGGACTTGAAGAATTTGGATGATCACGTTGGTGATGAAGACAAAGCACTGTTATTGTTAAATTCCTTGCCTGACTCGTATGATCATCTCACTACTACTTTACTGTACGGTAAAGAGAAGATCAAGTATGTTGATGTTGCAAACGCCTTGGTGAACAATGAGTTCAGAAGGAAAGACAAGTCTGCAAACAGGGACTCAACATCCGAGGCTTTGACAGTCAGAGGCAGAACAAATAACAGAAAAATGCAGGGCGAGGAAAGTCTCGCTCAAAATCCAGGGGGAAAGCTTCAGACAAAAGACGTCTTGCAAAAGACGAGTGTGCTGCTTGTCGCCAGAAAGGGCATTGGGCAAAAGATTGTCCAAATAAAGACAAGACAGAAGAGAAGGTGAATATTGCACGAGATGGAGATAATGATGAAGGAGGTGCCTTCACAGTTTCATCATACGGCCAGTCTGATGAATGGATTATCGATTCCGGGTGTTCATTCCATATGTGTCCGAACAAGCAGTGGTTCTCGAGCTTACGAGAGTTCGATGGAGGAGTTGTGCTGATGGGCAACGACCAAGCTTGCCAGACAAAGGGGATTGGAACAATCAAACTGAAGATCCATGATGGAACAATCAGAATTCTTGAAGATGTACGGTATGTACCAGATCTAACCAAGAATCTCATCTCAGTGGGAGTTTTAGACTCCAAAGGTTACAGAGTAACCATGGAAGGTGGAGTCCTCAAAGTTGTTCGAGGAGCATTGGTTGCAATGAAGGGTACTCGACAGGGAAATTTATATTTCCTAGACGGCTCTACAGTCACAGGGAAAGTGGCTGTCTCCACCAGTTCCAGCTCAGAAGATGATGCATCAGACACTTCCAAACTTTGGCACATGCGCCTAGGGCATGTCGGTGAGAAGGCTTTACAAGGGTTGGTAAAGCAAGGCCTGTTGAAAGGCGCCAAGACAGGGAAGCTTGAGTTCTGCGAGCATTGTGTATTGGGCAAGCAAACAAGAATCAAGTTTGGTACTGCAATTCACCGTACCAAAGGGATTCTAGACTACGTCCACACCGACGTATGGGGTCCTTCCAAGAATGCTTCGTTGGGAGGTAAACACTACTTTGTGTCGTTCATTGATGATTTCTCCAGAAGAGTTTGGATTTATACAATGAAGCACAAAGATGAAGTCTTAGACATCTTTCTTACGTGGAAGAAGATGATTGAGACCCAGACAGGCAGACGGATCAAGAAGCTCAGATCTGACAATGGTGGAGAATACACATCAGATCCCTTCTTTGAGGTTTGCCAGAATGCAGGGATAGTGAGACATTTCACAGTTCCTGGAACACCGCAGCAAAATGGAGTTGCAGAACGCATGAACCGCACTTTGGTGGAGAAAGTCCGGTGTATGCTGTCACAGTCTGGAATGAGCAAGGCATTTTGGGGCGAGGCATTGAACTATGCTCGTCATCTTGTCAACAGACTACCTACTGCAGCACTAAATGGGAAGACTCCCATGGAGGTATGGTCAGGAGTCCCAGCTACTGATTATGATCAGTTACGTATCTTTGGATGTCCAGCTTATTTTCATGTTACAGAATCTAAGTTGGATCCAAGAGCCAAGAAAGCCATCTTCTTGGGCTTCGGTGACGGTGTTAAGGGATACAGATTGTGGTGCCCTGAATCAAAGAAAGTTCTCATCAGAAGAGATGTTACCTTTGATGAGTCTGCAATGTTGAAGCAACCAGATCCTCAACAGAATGTTGAAGCATTGAAGAAGTCAGTGCAGGTGGAGTTTGAGACTCCATCAAAGACTAGTCAGCCAATCAACCATCCTGAAGAAGTCTCAGAAGATAGCTCTGAAGAGAGTTCAGATGAAGATCCAGAGGCTCCGCAACAATCAGAACCCATTGCAATCAGGAAAGGTAAAAGGGTTACTAAGCAACCCAGTTGGATGACCGATATGGTAGCCTATGCACTTCCAATCATTGAAGACAATGTTCCGTGCACTTTCAAAGAAGCCGTGCAGCATCCAGAAAGTGTCAAATGGAAGGAGGCTATGGATGAAGAGATCGGTTCACTTCACAAGAACCAGACTTGGGAGTTGGTGCAACTTCCAAAAGGCAAGAAAGCAATTGGGTGTAAGTGGGTTTACACCAAGAAAGAAGGCATTCCAGGCAACAACATCAGATTCAAAGCTAGATTGGTAGCTAAAGGCTATGCTCAGAAGGAAGGAATAGACTACAATGAGGTATTCTCACCTGTTGTGAAGCACACGTCTATTCGCATCCTGTTAGCTTTGGTTGCACAGTTTGATCTCGAGCTCGCCCAACTCGACGTCAAAACTGCTTTCTTACATGGAGATCTTGAAGAGGAGATATACATGTCCCAGCCAGATGGCTTCAAAATTGCTGGAAAAGAGAATTGGGCCTGTAAGCTGAACAAATCGTTGTACGGGTTGAAGCAATCCCCGAGACAGTGGTACAAGCGATTTGATCGGTTCATGATAGAGAAAGAATACACAAGAAGTCAATTTGATCATTGTGTATATTTCCGTAAGCTTCCCGATGGTTCCTTCATCTACTTGCTCTTATATGTAGATGATATGCTAATTGCATCTAAGAGCAAGGTGGAGATTGACAAACTCAAGGCACAGTTAGCAAGGGAGTTTGAAATGAAGGATTTGGGAGAAGCAAAGAAAATTCTTGGCATGGAGATCAAGAGAGACAGGAAGAAGGGCACGGTTTGTCTGACACAAACCCAGTATCTGAAAAAGGTGTTAGACAGATTTGGCATAAATGGGAAAACCAAAACTGTAAGTACACCATTGGCCCCTCATTTCAAGCTTAGTGCTTCGATGTCTCCACGCACAGAAGAAGAACGGAAGCATATGGCACAGGTTCCATATGCAAATGCAGTTGGTGCATTAATGTATGCTATGGTTTGTACAAGGCCTGACATCTCGCATGCTGTGAGTATGGTAAGCAGGTATATGCATGATCCAGGAAAAGATCACTGGCAGGCAGTGAAGTGGATCCTAAGGTACATACATGGCACAGTCAATCTGGGATTGAAGTTCGAGAGAGATAACCGACTCGGGCAGAATTTGAAAGGTTATGTGGACTCAGATTATGCTGGTGACTTAGACAAACGCCGGTCAACAACAGGGTATTTATTTACGCTTGCTAAAGGGCCGGTAAGTTGGAGGTCAACGCTTCAGTCAACGGTGGCTTTGTCTACTACAGAGGCAGAGTACATGGCAGTGACAGAAGCCTTTAAAGAAGCTATTTGGCTACACGGGTTGATTGAAGACTTGGGACTTGTTCAGAAGCACGTTGAGGTGTATTGTGACAGTCAGAGTGCCATTTGTTTGGCAAAGAACCAGGTTCATCATTCCCGCACCAAGCACATTGACGTCCGTTTCCATTTCATCCGAGAAATTGTGAATGAAGGGGATATTCTGCTTCAAAAGATTGGTACTGCAGATAATCGGCCGATATGCTCACAAAGGTAGTTTCTGGGATCAAGTTCCAACATTGTTTGGACTTGGTCAACATCTCTCGGAACTGAGCACCTTCGGGTGCAAGGCAGTGTTGATCGATCACTATGTTGGATTAGAGAATCCTCGCCAAGGTGGAGATTTGTTGTAAATTGGCAAGGATTGTGCGTGCAGCACTAGGCAACTCCACCAAGGATTGTGAGTGCAGCACCAACCATGAGTGCAGCACTATCCTTCCACTACCCAAATGGAAGCTCCATTTCACCCACCCCATTAGAGACTAGAGAGTGGAATGGAGTAGGTGATGGCCAATCACCTCCTCCCTCTGATGTGTATATATAGAGAGGTTGAGGCAGAGGGAAAAACAAGCAGAAGTGAGGCTTAGAGTGATAGAGAGAGAGAGAACATTCTGAGAGCTTGTAATTGTTCCATTTCTATCAATATAGTGAATCCGCTGCCCGTGGACGTAGGCGACTTGCCGAACCACGTTAAATCTTGTGTGTTATTGCTTGTTTGTGTTCCCTGGTGTGCCCCCGATCCGCAAAAGTAGGCTATGTCGGGGGGGTTGCGGCCGGCGGTGGAGTTGGAGAAGCCGTTAATGGAGGTGGAATTGGAGGAGAGGGAAGAGAAGAGGGTGTTGAGGTTGGTTTTGTATGTGCTGTTTGGAGTGTAAGTTGTTGTGTTTGGGCATTGAGTATAAAGGTAATTTGGGGTTGATTTGGTTTTGAGGCTTAGCAAGCAAACGATGGAGAGACAGAGGAGGACTCTGGAGGTTTTGATGGACTTGATCATGGTGATCAAAGTGCTTATTTTTAGAGACCCCTTGGGTGGTTCAATTTATAAATGGCTAACTTCACTTTTAACCCTCCCTATATATATATTTTTTTATTATCATTAATACTATAAATTTAAATTTACTTATTCAAAAATTATTATTTTATAATTTAGTTTTATTCTATATATAAATCACACACCAAATAAATTTAATTTTCACCACGTAACCATCTATTCAAATTTTTTTGGATGAATATGTCTGGTTTATAGAATTATTGATTTTTTACTAGGTAAATTATAAATGAATAATGATTGAGAGCTCGAAATTGGCTCCCCCTAATCCCCCTAATCCCCAAAACGACGTCGTTTTGGGGATTTTTTTCTTTTTTTTTTTTTTTTTTTTCTTTTTTCTTCCATTTTCGGCGAGAGAAGCAGAGGGAGGGAGGGAGAAGCAGAGGGGAAGAGAGAAGAGAGAGAGAGAGAGAGAGAGAAGCAGAGGGAGGGAGAGAGAGAGAGCCCCGATCGTCGCCCTGCCAGCCGCCGATCGTCGCAGATCCGTCGCCGATCGCCATCGTCCAACCCTTCGACATTTTCGAGCTCAAACAGACGGGGAAGAGGGAGAGGGAGAGGGAGAGGGAGAGGGAGAGCGGAGAGGAGAGAGGGAAAGAGAGGGAGACACACACACAAATGGGGCCCTGCATTCCGGCCGATCGGCCGATCGTCGCAGCGCCGCCATCATCGCAGCTCCGATCGGCCTTGCCCTCCGTCGCCGCGCCATGCCCCTCCGTCTTCTTCTTCCTGTTGAAGAAAAAATGGAATTCGGGGGATTAGGGGGAGCTCGTTTTCGAGCTCCCTAGCATCACTGATTATAAATACATTAGATAAGATTACTTAAAATAGGAATTTCTCTTTGTATTTTAAAAATTATATAATGTCATTTTAATTTTTTAATCACATAACAAATTATATATTTTATTAATAAATTATTATGTCAATTAATAATGATGTCAAAAATATATTTTAATTAACAATTCTAATAATTTTATTGTTAAGAGTAGTTATAAATTTTATTTTATTTTTATTAATTTTGTAAAATAAAAAAAAATTAGCAAAATTTTTTAGAACAACATGGAATAATTTGTATTTTAAACAAACCCAAAATGGTGTATTCGTAATTTGTCCTTTTTTTTATTTTATGTCCATTTTGTTAGTTTCAAAAGTTTACAAAAAATAAAAAATAAAAAATAAAATAAAATAAAGAAGACAAAAAGGTGGATAAACTAAACTTTTGACACTTTTGATTTAACTCAAAATTTATTTTTTTTCTCTTATTTTAAATTAAATAATTTGATTATTATATTTTAACTGTAATTCAATTTGTTCCTTTTGTTTAAGTTTGAGATTAAAGTTAATAATGATTTTGAAATACTTGCCAATCTTTTAAGGTGTACACATAAAAATAATTAATTGAAATTTAAATGGAATGATCAAATTGAAACTAAGAGGTTGTTTGGGATGACCTAAATAAGTGCACTTTTTGTCTTTTTACGAAAAGATGTGCAGAAAAGTAGAGAGGTGATGTGATGGAAAAAAGATAAAAAGATGAATTATTTTGCAATTGCCAAACTTGGCCTTAAAGTATAGAAGTTAAATTATTTAAATTAAAACAATATAGACCAAAATAAAACTTAGGTTAAATTATAAGGGTAAAAAGTATTATTTACCCTTAAAAAAATGACTTTTTAAGTTTGTCTTAATTTTATTTATAATTACATTGTAAGTTATGTGTTACTTTTTGATTTGTACAATTTTTTTATACTTTTTAAATATATCAAAATTAAATAGATCTAAAAAGTTAAAAAAACTAATAATAATAATTAAAATATTTTAAAAAATTATTAAAAATATAAATTAAAAATACAAAGAATTGTTTTTAAAACTCCAAACCAAACAAACTGTGCATTGGCACGGCTCAGACGGTGACGACTAAGAAGCTAGTCAAGTCAATAACATTAAAGGACACATTGAATCCATTTGCCCAACAGTTTCGGTTTGTAACTCGAAAGATCGAGGCTCGAAAGGCTCGAGTTCTTTGTACACCCACCCCCATTTCTTTGTACAGGTCATCCCTGTTGCAAAACTCACACATTTCATTTCAAATAAAAAAAAAGGAAAAGAAAAAAGAACAAAGTAGAGAGTGAGAGAGAGGAGACCCATTAACGCCGACGAGGCTGCCGCTGCTTCTACTAATACCGACGGGTGCTGCCGCTGCTGTTGTATGTGCGAAAGGGTGTTGCCACTGCTGTAGTGTATTCCAAAAGGTGTCGTCACTGCTCCTTGATTCATGCTGCGTATGATAATTTTCTGTTGCTTATGATTCATACTGCTTATGATTCATGCTCCTTGACCCATTAGTTGGTTTTGTTTTTAATTTAGCGTTTTGCATTGGGTAATTAAGAATTGATAGCAGAAATGGATCACATTACAAAATTTTGTTCTTTGAATATGTTCTTTGAAGAAATTGTTCTTTGAACTCTGCAAAAATCTGTTGTGTCGAAATTTTTCCTTTCATGTACTCCCTCCATTTTCAACTGACTAGAATTTTGTTATTTTTCTTATTTTGTGGAATGTCTCATGGTTTAAAAATTAAGTAATATTCATAATTTTCTATTTAATCCTAATTTTACCTCTGAAAGGAGAAACAATCATTACTTTCACCTCCTTGATTCATGTTGCCTATGGTAATTTTCTGTTGCTATATTGCTAATTTTGCTTCTTTAAAGTTGTTTACCTTTTAATTGAAGGAAACCTGTCCCATGTATCTGTGCTTAGAAACACTATATATATATATATATATATATTTCAGTTTGAAATGGAAGTGTAAAAATAAACTTGTAAATGGATGAAAAATTGAGTTTGTTTGTGTTGTTGTTGTTGTTTTGAACAATTTGTATTGTTCTTGCTTGCTTCCTTATAATGTTTCTTGTTGTGTGATTAGAATGTTAGTGGAGGCAATCAGTGTTTTGTCTACTAACTCTCTTAATGTCTATTCTATTTCACTTTGAAGCTACAATGGATATTGATTCAAACAATAATTTATTCAATGTGAGTGAGGAAGTTGAAGAACAAGATAACAATCTTGAATTTAATGAGAGTGGTGAAGTTGAAGAATCAAAGAAGGGGATGTATTTTATCTCAAAGCAAGAAGTGTACGTATTTTATGCAAAATATGCGAAACAGCTTGGATTTGCTATAGCTTATAGAACACAAAATGTAACAAGGCATGGGGAAGTAAAGTACTTTGGAATTGAATGTACTTGGGCATGGAATAGAACAAAAAGATCATAAGTAAATCCTCTTGAACCATCTTTGTCATCAAAAATTGATTGTAAAACAAGGGTAAGAGCCAGTCTACAAAAAAGATGGAAAATATAAGTTAACCACAGTTGTGCTTAAGCGCACACATGATTTGATTCCTACTGACTCATGGCATTTTGCAATGAATAAGAGTATTCTTACTCCGGTGAAGAGAAGACTAGAAGTTAACGGTGCAGCAGGGATTGGGGTGGCTAGGAATTTTCATTAACGTTTGATGAACAAGATGCAAGGAATTATATTCAGAATGCTAGAAGATTGAGACTTGGAGTAGGAGACGCCGAATCAGTTACACTTTATTTTCATAAAATGCAACAACAAAATTTGAACTTCTATTCGGCAATTGACCTTGATGAAGATGGTCGCATGCGAAACTTATTTTGGGCGAATACAAGGAGTAGGGCGGCTTATAAAGCATTTGGGGATGTTGTCTCCTTTGACACAACCTATTTGACAAACAAATATGATATGTCGTTTGCTCCGTTTGTAGGAGTTCATCACCATGGACAATCAATTTTGTTTGGTTGTGGGTTGTTAAGTAATGAGAACACTAAGACATTTGTTTGGCTATTTAAAGAATGGTTAAGTTGCATGTCAGATACTCTCCCAAAAGCGATAATAACTGACCAGTGTAGAGCTATGCAAAATGCCATAGAAATTATAATTCCACAAGCTTGACATCGTTGGTGTTTATGGCATATTATGAAGAAAATTTCGGAAAAATTGAAAGGATATTCGCAATATAAATCCATAAGGTTGCTTTGAGTAATGCAGTTTATGTTTCATTCACAAAAGATGAATTTGAGGAATACTGGGAAGCAATGATTGCAAAATTCAATCTAAATGATAACGAGTGGTTTGGGGTATTATACCGTGAGCGACATAGGTGGATTCCTGCCTATGTTAAAGACATATTTTGGGGTGGCATGTCAACTACACAACGAAGTGAGAGCATGAATGTATTTTTTGATGGATATGTGAATTCCAAGACAACCTTAAAGCAATTTGTTGTGCAGTATGACAATGCCTTGAGAAGTAAGGTAGAGAAGGAGACAAAAGCATATTTTAAGTTTCGTAACAAATTGTATGATTGCTTAATGGTGTATCATTTTGAGAAGCAATTTCGTGCAGCTTACACTAATTCAAAATTTAAAAAAGTTCAAGCAGAAATGAAGCGTCTAGTGTACTGTAACTAATTCAAAATTTGGGAGTGACCTTTTGACGATTATTGTAACAACGGTAGAAATTGGTCTCCAATATTTTATAAAACAAAATTTTCTCGGTTGGGAACAAAAGTTTGATCCTTAAAACTTTTATTTATTGATGTGGCCTCACACTAACAACTTTAATTATACACCATAAATTTGACGTTCTGAAATATTTTGTGAACTTCTTTTTTCAGATTTGGGGTCACTACTATGCATCAAGCACTGTGGTGACTGTTGTGCGGTCTATAGGATTCGTTTCAGGACTTATTTTGATGATTTGAACCGTTCAAATTTTAGAGAATATCGAGAAGATTATACCTATAAAAAAATCAGTTAATCAGATATCGACAACCCCTTCATCAAGACACATCTGTATATAAAAAAAATGAATATGCTTTGATGCATATATATATGCATATTCATTTTCATTTTCATATATATATATATATATGCATCAAAGCATATTCATTTTTTTTTTATATACAGATGTGTTTTGATGAAGGAGTTATTGATATCCAATTAACTTAATTTTTTATAAATATATTTTTCACAATACTTCTTAAAACTTAAACGGTTCAAATTATCAAAATAAGACTCGAAACCAATCTCATGAGCCGTATAAGTCACCGCTGTGCATCAAGCACAACAGTGACACCGTGTCCTTTTCTTTCTTTGTGTATAGACTTTTCCATAGCCAAACCGGTCATAATTGAGAACCAACTAATTATATAAAGAAAATTACAATTTAGTGGATGTTTTTCAAAAATAATTACGATTTCTTAAAAAGAATTATTAATTTTAATTATTAATATCTATAAAGGTCAACACTAAATTATAATTATTTTTTGAAAAACTTTCCAAATCAATGAATGGTCTATATGTCTTATTTGGAGCTTACCTAGATTAATTGAAGGACCAGTTGGAGAAGGAGGTGTTGGAAAAAATAGTTTTATGGTGACTTTAATATAAAATTAAAGTAGGTCCTAACCATTGGTTGATGTGAGATTAAATGGGTTTAGATTCTTTGTAACAAGATCTTCACACCACAAAAAGAATGACCAAAAACCATTAGGAATTGAATGAGATATCTCATAAAGTTAGCCTCATAAATGAGGTATTGGGAATTGTGTATAACTACCAATCCTAAATTGATTGTAGAAGAAATCTTTGATGGGTATTTAAACCTTAAGATTTTGGTAAAGGCATGAGCTCTTTGAGGCATCCAAATTTTACGAAGGAAGGGAGTTATGGATGCTTCAAGTATGGGGCCAATACTATGGTCCAAGTTGGTTATGGAAAAATTGCACGCGCATCGCCCGCCTACTCGAACCGAGCTAGGTCCGGTGTCCGTAGATCTTAGGCTTGAGGCTTGCTAGAATGGGTTAGGTTTGGGCTGAGGTAGATTGGTGGTCCACCAACCTAATCTTTTTGGGCCACGTCTGCTGCAAATATACACACATGTGTATATAGGATATATAACTCACATACTAACTGACCCATCAGTTTTGGTGCATTACTCCAGCAGTTTTGCAGGAGTAATGGCCTACATTTGGTGCCAGCCTTGATGGCTAGAGACTCTTCCTCTTTCCCCAATTGTGCATAAAAGGAGGCCTATCTTCCTTGGTTTGGTACAAAATTTTTTGGCTTCCAGATATACTGTCAGTTTACTTGTGCCTATAATTTTCTTCCTATGTGAGAGAGTGCTGTCATTGTCGATTTGCCAAAACTATCAGAAGGTACTTCTGTGTTAGCCGGTCTAAACCGTCATATCCTAGGAGACAGAAGCTGACGTACCTCCAGCACCCACGGTGATGCTGCTAATCTATTTTAAAGAGACTGTGGTATCACACAGGTTTCGGTTTGTTTTCTTTACCATTTATCGTATTATGTATTTGTGTGCAATACGGTTGTAATATTCAGCATGTTTTGTTTTCTTATTCTGTAATGTCATTTGATTAATCATGAATCTATTTGTCTTGTTTAATTACACAATTTGTACAACAAGAGGAGGAGGAGGAAGGACCGATGAAGACAGTGGTGCAGCGGCAATAGCAGTAGTGGTGTAAAAAGGATAAGTCTCAAACCTAAAAGTGCAGCCAGAATACAGAACTCTCATACCTCTTCTTCCATCGCAGCAATTCTGAAAACTCGAGATAGCTTTTCAGAGACACTTATTGCAATCAAAGCTAGTTATGTCTGGTATGCATTGCGCTAGCCCATACAGCTTTTGTAGAGATGTGAAGTTGGCTTCTTTAGTTGCAAACTTCTTTCCAGACAACCTTTGAATTAGGACATTTTTGTAGTACATCTTTAGTAGCAGTGGTTACGCAGTCGCGACAGACGTCAGTGGAAACATCGCCACAACACAGAAAGAGACCGTAGGCTATGTCGGGGGGGCTGTGGCCGGCGGTGTAGTTGGAGAATCCATTGGTGGTGGTGGTGGAATTGGAGGAGAGAATAGAGAGGAGGGCTTTGAGATTGGTTTCGTATGTGCTGTTGGGAGTGTAAGTTGTGTTTTGGCATGTGTTGTATTGATAAGTTGGGGCAGCTTTGGTTTTGTTGAGGATAAGCAAGCAAAAAAGAAGGCGAATAAAGAAAATAGCTCTGGAGATATGATGGAAGGATGATGGGTTCATAGTGTGATCAAAACTCTTTGGTTATTGTTATTGGCGCTGCATGGGGTTCAATTTATTAAACAATTAGAGGGTTAGTATTGATCATTTCTTTATATGAACATATGACACAACATAATATGAATATTAAATTAATTGTGTTAGAGTTGAACATGCGTAATTTGAACATGATCCGTTTAACCCGTGTAATAATTTGTGTTACTAAGTGGGTATGAACTCACTATTAACCCATAAGTAACCCAAATACAACTGGAATCTAGTAGCCATAGTCATTGAATTATATTTTGTTATTTCAAAAAAACTTGTTTTGTTAGATATTTGGATATTAATGAGTGGCAATAGTTCAAATTGGATGTGTGAAGAATTCGTAATGCATATTTTAAATCATTTTCATGAATATTATCATATATATTAGAAAAAAGTATTTAAATAAAAATAATTCAAAATAATTACATCTTTATAAAGATGCAATGAACCTGTGTTTTGTGTAAGTAAAATCCATGATATCAGACATAATTCTCACTTGGTGCAATTTGTAATTTTAGGAAAGTACAATTATTTTGAGTTAAATTCAATTACGTCATTTCTTTTATATATTATTCTTGTGGATACTAATGTTTAACATGTTATCGTTATGTAGATAATAATGTTAAACATTTTGCATGAAATATAAAATATAAAACAAATTATTATGCTAATAATATTAAGTGAGGCGGGTTAGAATTGACATAATTATAAATAGATCAAATTAGGGATTGTTTGGAATTGATTTAAGTAAGTGTATTTATTTGATAAACGCATTTATTTAGATAGCATCATCTTTTTATGTTTTTTAATATATTTTTTCATAAAAATTAAAAAATACACAAAATAAATACATCCTAAACAATCTTTTAGTATTAAAATAATCAACACGCTTAATAAAATGAATCGTATTAATATAAAAATATTTAAATACAAACATATGATGCAGTGAGGGGAAAATTACTTCACCGCATGGGTAAATTCAAGTGGTGTTTTAAGCCTTCGTTTGGGAAGTGGGTGGCTTTTTGGCTTTTTGGCTTTTTTGGCTATATGAGCCTGGGCTCAAAAACCTGGTTTGGGAAGAACTTTTTGGCTTTTTGACTTTTTGGTGAGGTGTCATCCTGTTAAATTACCAAACTGCCCTTTTTTGCTTTTGTTTTTTTTTTTTTTCTGTTTATTAGTGGTTTGGATTTCCCATATTTTGCTTTATTTATTTATTTATTTATTTTAATTTCCTGTTTGGATGTGGCGTTTTTTGCTTTTTTTTTTAAAATTTTTTTGTATTTTTTGATTTGGCCAATTTTGTTAAATTTATTTTTTTATTTTTTTTATTTTGGTAAAATATTTATTTATTTTTATTTTGGGTTTGGATTTGGTGTATTTTGTTGAAATTTTATTATTTTATTATTTTGGGTTATTTTGGTAAAATAATTTATTTATTTCTTTTTTTTTTTTGGATTTGGCGTATTTTGTTGAAATTTTATTATTTTGGGTTTTATTTTGGCTTATTTTGGTAAAATAATTTATTTATTTATTTATTTATTTTTGGATTTGGCGTATTTTGTTGAAATTTTATTATTTTATTATTTTGGGTTTTATTTTGGCTTATTTTGGTAAAATAATTTTTTATTTAACTTTTTTGCTTAACTTTTTTTTTTTAAACTTTAATTAGTTCTTGTTCTTTAATTTTATTTTAAGTATTAAAATAATGTAAATAATCTACATAATTTAATAAACAAAAATTTAAAATAAATATTAAAAAAATTATTAATTCACGTTTTTACGGTTTTGTCGTTTTTATGGTTTTGTCTTTTTTTATTTAAAAATATTTTTTTTGTAATTTTTTTTTATTAATTACGTTTTTTCGGTTTTGTCGTTTTTTTTATTAATTTACGCATTTTGGTCGTTTTTGTCGTTTTTTATTTGTAACATGTTTAATTTACGTTTTTGTTGTTTTTATTAATTTAAAATGTTATGAATTTTTTTATTTGTAAATTATTTTAAAATGTTATTAATTTACGTTTTTTGTATTTTAAATAATTTAATTTTAGTTTTATTTTAAATATTTAATTTTATTTTTATTTTAATTTGCGTTTTAATTTTTATTTTACTTTTAATCTTATTTTAAGTATTTAAATAATGTAAATAATCTAAAAAATTTAATAAGTAAAAATTAAAATAAATATTCAAAAAATTTAAATCGTAAAATTTTTAATAATTTAAAAATTCAAAAAATTATTTAAAAAAAAAAATTTAAATATTCAATTAATTTAAGTTATTAAAAAATGTTAATATTTAAATTTAAAAACAACTCTACACTCAAATCGTTACCAAATACATAAAATAAAACGCAAGTAATAATTTATTTTTAAAACACATAACTAAACACATAACTTGAAACCAAATTTAATTTTTTTTTTTTTTTTTTTTTTACTTTTTGTGTGATAGGACGCATGTCCCTTTGTGATGGGGGTAGTATCGTCAATTTCACTTGTGCAGTGTTGTTTTCAATTTCCTGTACATGTTTTGTCTTGATTTGGCTCAATAAGCCATTTTTGACATTTTGTGACTCTTTGAGCCCGGGAGCCCTTCCCAAACGAGTATGTATTTCATTGATTAAAATAATAATCTAAAGCAATAATATTTCATTGATTAAAATAATAAGTTTCATCATTTTTTTTATCTTTTTTAAAGCAATAATGTGACAAATGTCACAATTTATATGGTATGGAGTAATGCTCCTGTACCACCCAATACCTTCTCCTGGTGAGGAGCTGGAAACCAAATTTGTCGAGTCCGAAGACTGACTAGCCGACGTAGGAAATGAGGCTGGTCTTGCAGGAAATTTAGGAGAGAGTGAAGACTGATGCGCACAGGAGTGGAATGGTGACAATGATGCTACGCTACGAACCGTTGAACTTTCGCAGAATTGCTCGACAGTGGGACATAAAATTAAAGAAAATAAAAAATTATAAAATTATGGATAATGTAAGTGAATTTGTGATAGGAGGTTGTGAAAAGCTGTTGAAAATTTTTAAAAATTTTGAGGTATTGATTTGTGATTATGATTTAAATTTAAATAATGAATGACAATTTTAATCAAATAATCAATAACAAATCAACACAAATGATTTAACCCACAAGGATAGCCCAGTTGGTTGAGGCCAAGGGACTTGGGGCGTAGGAGTTTGCTCCTCTCTAGGTCTCAGGTTCGAATCCCACTCCCCGCTGTGCTCCTGGCGGGCCACTGGAGGTTTGCCCGGTCGTTAACTCCAGGGCCCCGAGATTAGTCGAGGTGCGCGTAAGCTGGCCCGGACACTCGATTATCAAAAAAAAAAAAAAAATCAACACAATGATTTCATGTGGAAAAAATCACAAATGGAGCAATTTTAATTGTGATACAAAAAATTATGGATCAAAGACATAAAACAATCTACTAAAAAGATAAAAATTGTCACGTCCCAAATTTTAATTACTCGAAATCATTACCAAAACCTTTAATTTAGGTCCATTTTTCTTTTTTCAACTTAATACATATACAAATATCTATTACTGTAGACGTCCCCGAACGTCCCGGGAGGATGAGTCCCGTTCTGTTCGTTTTGGCTCACTACAGTTCAGGACTCAAATGTCACGGTTCTTAATCTGAACCAAAGAGTCCAAATCCGGCAAATCGTTTTGAGAAAACATATTTTTTTGAAAGAAGTGCCAAACATGGATTGCTTTGCCAGATACAGAGTCGCCACCTAAATATTTTATTTTTGAGAAATTTAGGAAACCCTGACTCGTTGCCTAAGGCCACGTGTCTGTCATCACCAAAGTTGTGTCGGCTCGGGAACTTGGGTACGATTGGGGAAGGTCACTTCGTGAGCACCCCCGCTCGCCCGATCAAAGATCTGCCTCTACTAACCATGATATCGAGTTTTGAAAACCTTATGCATTCTTATTCCAGTTATTAGCCTAGATTTACTATGTGAAGCGCACAGCATACAAGTATAGACCGGGTCGCCTGAATTGGAACAAAACATTTCATGTTTATTTTTTAAAGATGGTTTGCTACTCGCAAGTAGGCTCAAAATGCGGATTTTGCCACCCTCGGGTGGGCTTTAGAAAAGATGGTTTCGCCACTATCTAGTGGGCTTAAGACTCTCAGTCAATGATTTGTTCCAATCCAAATAACCCAACCTTCGCCCACAGGCACTCAGGCAGTTATATCACATAAGCAAATAGCCTCATGGTAAGCATGCTATCATGGCAGTCACTCACACACATGCAAGGATGCTAAAGCATAAAAACTTACCGAGTACTCCAAGCCAAAACAGAAGCTAATTAGAAATCATGCATGATCCTAACTATACAGAAATGCCTAATGCAACACATGCAAAAATGCAACTATAATAGGCTCGGCTATTCTAAACATGGCATATGGAATGCTGCAGCTAACAAGTATTCAATTTGGAATTGAAATACAATGCAGTGAGGTACGATGCGCCGAGCCCGGTGCATGCAAAACAGATGAATGAATGCAAACATGCTATCATACTGTATGCTAATTGAAACATGCCCTAATCTAACCATCATAAGCGGGTAAATAAAAGGGAGAAAGACGTGGGGTTGGAAGACATACATCACACGCACACACACTTATTACAGCATTGCCCTCGCTCGGAGGGTCCAAATAAATAATATACAGTCCCAAATAAATAATACAGTCCCAATAAGTACCAAATCCTAATTAATTAACAAATTAATCTAGGAAAGCAGTAAATAGCATGCAAATCCATGGACCGCCTCGGCTCTGTTCCGGATGATGAATGATGCATGCTGTTGCTTGGCGGAAATCCATTGCGATGCCCCAATTAGCCTCTGTTTACAATTAAGCCCGGAATATTGCGCGAAGCCCCAAAAGATTGCCGGTTTCTGATTTGCTGCAACAGAGAACAGGAAAGGGGCATGGCAATGTATTTTCACATATGTATGCTTGACTACTCTTCAGGGAGCATAGTCCTCGATCCTCGTGCCACCAATCACGCATATCGATGCATGATGGCCGAGGAGTCGAATTGCACGACTTAATATGAAATGAATGCACACATAAACACAACAAGACCGAGACTCCATCATGGATAATCCGGAGTGTCGGCGACGGGAATTGAGACACGTTCCGTCACTCGAAGTACGAAACGTCCCTCGTTTCCCGTGCTC
Organism: Camellia japonica; assembly: GCA_030407325.1. NCBI lineage: Eukaryota > Viridiplantae > Streptophyta > Magnoliopsida > Ericales > Theaceae > Camellia > Camellia japonica. The sequence continues at coordinate 20,208,907 of JAPPVO010000014.1, forward strand.
GGGCTAACTCCTATCCCAAAACACAATGCAATATGCATGCATGCATGAATGCAACTAATATACAACCTAGCATACACAATGCTATGAAATGGCATACACAATGCACGATGTAACACGGCATACACGATGCTCTAACATACAACCTAGCATACGCAATGCTATGAATTGAAATGGCATACGCAATGCATGATGGACTTACACAAACATGAGTGGACCTCAGCCACACTCACATCAGTGGCCATAAGATGAAAATGAGACACTCGGGATGCGTGCACACATGCACGCAAACCGAGGACCGATCCTAAGGCACAAATGCCACTCTAACAAGGCATGGCAAGGCATGAAATATGGCATACAAACATGCAAGTTCCAGCACTGAAATGTGATGCAAAATGATCCCGAAACATGGAAACATGGCACCCGATGCATGGAATGGTCCCGAACACAAAACTAGGCACATGCATTGACCTATAGCTATACAAAGCATGCATTATTTGATCATGAAGCATAAAGACAGAACCAAGGCAGTCCCAAAACATGAACATTTCTAGTTCAAAGCATGGCCAAAAGATGCTAGCAAGATGGACTAAAATAGCATGCGATTTCGACTAGCAAACATGATTTACATGGCATGTATATGAAGCAAGTGAGAACTCATCAAACCAGCAAAAATCAGTGAATAAAACATGCCAAAACATGCCCAAATAACCTCTGAAATGCAACCAACACATGCACAAATGATGGGTTCTTTTAGAGGGCATACAAAGGGGTTATTAAGCACATGCATCAAGGACACTTAGCATAGCCAAATCAACTCTGAAAATCAAATATGATAGCCCTAAAACTCACTAAATTGGCCCTGAAATCAGTCAACAAGGCATGCAAGATAGGGCCTCTTTGGAAGGCCAAAAAGACCATCAAACAAAACAAGGTGAGAGGGGTCACCCCCCTCTGATTTTGAGGCTCAAAAATGCATCAAAGCCACTGAAAATCCACTGGATTTCAGTGGCTAAGAGGCCAAAACAAGCCAATGCAAATGCTCACATGTATGGCCCTAATCATGGAAGAATGAAGCATGCATAGGGAGGATGACCCCAAACAGAGAATAGACCTTAATCAAACATGAAGATGATGTCAAAACAAGACTTTTTTCAGTTTAGGTCGAGGTCCAAAAGGGCTCACAAATAAGGCTAATGTATCATGCAAAAAAAGCCCTAAAAGAGAGATTAGAGACAAGGGACAGTAAATGACCTCAAACAGAGAAGGCCCTCAACAAAGTTGAAGAGGCTCAAAACAAGATACTTTACAGTTTATGGAAAACTCAAATATGCTCACAAAAGGCAAGAGGCAGTAGATGGCCTCAAACAATAAAGAGCCCTTCAACAAAGTTGAAGGGGCTCAAAATAAGGCACTTTACAGTTTATGAAAAGTCACGAAAATAATCACAAGTAGGGCTAAAATGTCATGCAAAAATAGGCCTACAAAGATAGAAGACAAGAGGTAGTAGAAGACCTCAAACAGTAAAGAGTTCTGGATCAAACATGAAGATGAGCTCAAAATAGAACTATTTTCAGTTTAGGTCGAAGCCCAAAAATGTAAGCAAAAGGAGCTAAGATATAGGACAAAGTAGTGCAAAAAAATAAAAAATAGGAGCTTACCCTTGTAGCACAACTTTCAGCAGTTTTTGGTCCAAAAGATGAGCTCCTAGCCTCTGAAAATCAGCCTAAAGTGTGGAATGGAGGATGGAGGTGTTGTGCTATGGGTTGGTGTGTAAATGGTGCAAGAAACTAGGGTTTTGGAGCTTGGAATAGTGAAAATGGTGGGTGAAGGAGGGAGAGCCTTGGCTGATTTTCTAACCCTCAAAAATGGTGTAGGGTGCTGGCTTTATAGAAGGAGAGGAGTGGAGGAAAGGGGGGGGAAAACAAATTCAAATTTCCCCCCCAAAAGGGCAAACCCTCGGGCAGGGGTCTGGGGGGAAACAGCTGGCACAGCTCTGTAATACACTTAGAGAGAGAAAAATGGCCGGCTAGGTGCAAAAGGTTCAGGTGGCCGGCCGGCCAGGCAAGGTGGCCGGCCGACCAGGTCAAAAGGGTGAAGGTGGCCGGCCACCTCCTAGGATGAAGCCCCAGAAGTTAGCTTTCCAATGCCGCAAACCTTGCATCAAAAATCCTCCTGTGCAAAAAGTTATGCCTGTTTTGGTGAAGCCGCGCAGATTTGGTCCAAACGGATTTCAACCAACCATATCTCCTCCACTCGGACTTGGCTCTAGGAGATTCTTGAGTGAAAAATGAAGCCCCGGAAGTAAGCTTTCCAACGGTGGTGGCCTCATATCTTAATTCCTCCAGTGCAAATAGTTATGCCTGTTTCGGTGAAGCCGCGCAGATGTTTTCCTCCTTCCCGGATTCATGCTGAATCACTTTTGACCAAAAAAAGCTGGTTTTTTAGAAAAATTGCTGGCCCCACTCTCCTACAACCTTTCTAACAATGAAAATAAGGTCTCCACCAAAAATGAACCAAGACGGATGCAAAAAGAGGTTCAGGGGCCGAAACACGCAGTTGGGGCCCCGAAAACAGGCTGTTAGCACCGGAAGTGGCGTTCGACCACGAAGTGGTCTCTCGGACCACAGTGTCCCTCAAAAGGGAGGAAATAAGGTGTATGCCAAAAACCAGAGCAAAGGGAGGTGGTTAAGCGGTCCCGAACTGAGGCACACGGCCGACAGCTCTGAAAAACCGAAAATCGGGCTCCAAACGGGAAAAATGGCCTACGACCGCGAAACGTAGCCTACGGCCACTGAGAGATGATCTACGAGACCTCTCCCTCCCTTCGGGAAGAGAAAACGGAGAAAACGGGACCTGGTTCGCAAACCGAGGCAAGGTACAAAAGAGTCCGGAAGTCCGGAGGCAAGGCTCGCAGCCGAGACTCCACAACCTCAGAACGAGCACAATATGCGACATCACCAAGCGCTCAATCGGTGACGTCTGAGTCTTAAGGTCGGTCAAAAATGGGGTGTCTACAGTTGCCCCTCTTTGACAGAACTCGAAAGTCAAGAAGTGACGGGGTGAATGTCAAAGCCCAGAGACGACCCATTTTTGACAAGGCCGAAGACTTGGACAAACAAACAAAATATAGACAAATAAACGGTTGCGCCCGCAGGCTGCCTACGTATCCCTTTACAAGGAATCAAACCAGCGTAGTTCAGGGGCAGGATGCAAAATGATATCTAGGAAGATTTTGATAATTGGACTTATACGCTACGCGAAGCCGGTTTGAAGATTGGACTTATATGCTAAGCGAAGCTGGTTTGAAGATTGGACTTATACGCTACGCGAAGCCGGTTTGAAAATTGGACTTATACGCTACGCGAAGCCGGTTTGAAAATTGGGCTTATACGCTACGCGAAGCCGGTTTGAAAATGCAGGATTTATGTAACGCAATGTAATAAAACAATGCAATGTAATAGCTAGGAGAGGAAGGTACCTCATAGGGGCAACTGACAATAACTTACCTCGCAATGTCCTACCTCGTGCTGATGTGGGGTCTTCCCCTTCTTCTCGTTGAACCACAGGTACTACTTTTCTCCCTGACTATGGTCGCAGCTTTCCCTATTCTCCAACAGGGTGACAGACTAGGTTGGATCAGTATCCAGAATTGAGGCGCATACAGATGCTATCTCAATCTATGGGGCTGCCATACAGATTTCAAGCCGAGGATATACCCCTGGGTATTTAAACTAGACTTTAGTCTCGGAAATCCCGAACCTTTGCGTTCTAGGCATGAGCCATTCGAACTCTAGTTTCCACCGTCTCAGTTGGTCTCCTAGGAACTCACCGCAAACACAGGCAGGTGGCTATACCAGACCACCGGAAGTCGTTCGGGCACGACAAACACCAAAGGAATTGCACCTTTAGAGGATTTAAGGTCTCCTAGACCAGAGAGTGCACAAGACAGTGCGAATGAAGATACGGGATTTAAGGTCTCCCAGACCAGGGGATTTAAGGTCTCCTAGACCAGGCGAGTACACAAAACAGTGCGATACAAATAAGGTGCGCAAGATAGCGCGATAAAATGCATGCACAATGCAAGTAAGGCGCACAAAACAGTGCGATGCGCAAAATAGTGCGAAATGAAGTGCAATGCACTAACAAGTGCAGGTGGGATGCGCAAGATAGCGCGAATGATACAATGTAATGCACAAAACAGTGCGATGCGCGAGAAAGCGCGAAAGTAAATTGCACAAAACAGTGCGATACGCTAAACAACGCGAGTGTAAATTACACAAATAGTGCGATGTGCTAAATAGCGCGAGTGTAAACTACACAAAATAGTGCGATACGCTAAACAGCGCGAGTGTAAACTACACAAAACAGTGCAATGCGCAAGAAAGCGCAAGTGATTAGAAATGCGAAGTGCACAAGACAGTGCGATGCGCGAAATAGCGCGAATGATAACTGCACAAAACAGTGCGATGCGCAAAACAACGCGAAATGAAACTGCACAAAACAGTGCGATGCGCAAAACAGCGCGAATGATAAACTGCACAAAACAGTGCGATTGAGGTGTGCAAAATAGCGCGAATGATTAGAAATGCACAAAACAGTGCGATACGCTAAACAGCGCGAGTGATTTGAAATGCACAAGACAGTGCGATACGCTAAACAGCGCGAGTGATTTGAAATGCACAAGACAATGCGATACGCTAAACAGCGCGAGTGATTTGAAATGCACAAGACAACGCGAGTGAGATACAAAGTGTAAGTGCACAAGACAGTGCGAGCGAGATAAAATGCACAAGAAAGTGCGATAAAATGCATCTTCTATGCAAGTATGGGGGCATTTTCCATGCAAAAGATACGAGCATTTTCTATGCAAGTGTGGAAGCACATTCTATGCAATATTGAAAGCAAGCATATTCTATGCATGAAACAAGCAAAGCATATTCTATGCGGAATCGAAAGCAAGTATATTTTATGCACGAAACAAGCAAAGCATATTCTATGCGGAATCGAAAGCAAGCATATTCCATGCATGAAACAAGCAAAGCATATTCTATGCGGAATCAAAAGCAAGCATATTCTATGTATGAATCATAACGATGCGCGGCACGCATGCAACAACAGTGTATATGAAAGTTCACATTCTATGCAATAGAGGAGCATCAAATATGTACTCTGGTGCCTTTGATTTGCCTCTTAGAGGACTTCGCAACTCACTCAGCTCAAAAAGGGCACACCATGTTCATATTGGCGAGAGATAACATCTGCATGTGAAACCCTCGGGTGCTGCTTGGACTGCCATTCTGACTTGAAGCAGGCTTACACTTGGGGTCGAGATACACTCATACTCCAGAGAAACAGCGAGGCCTGAGAAGGTGCACCTGGAATGCAGTCTCAGATTTTGCTAAAGTTGAAACATGCTAAGATGCTCCAAATTTTCCCTCTTTTCTTTTGCTTTGCAGTCTGGAACCTAAATAGCTTCAGATAGGTCCTTGTTTTACTATTCTGACATGACCTGGGTTGAACCCTGCGGCTTAATGAAAGAACTGATCCTGTTTTGCACAAATGTGGAGAACGACACGGCACTCTGAGCACAAAACGATTTTTGAAATTGAAATGAGAAAAGGGTTCTTAACCGGGTATTGAGCCTACAACTGACCACAGCCAAAACGACTCAACAGTGGAAAACAAAGGTAGAACGACCTAAACACAACTCAACAAAGGAAAAACAAGGTAAAATGACCTAAACACATTTGTTGACACTCAAACGACTTAAAACAAGAAACGAGACAAACAAAGGCGAGAGACCTCTCGGTGCACAAGGAGCCAGTTTCTCCGGGTATTGTTTCCCACCCTTTCTCATTTGTGATTCTCACATCACTCGGACCTCAAGCTCTGTTTTTCTAAAAAAGCCCTTTCCTCACTTTTTCTCTCAGCGCACACCTCTCTATTCTTCAATCTCTCATTTTAAATCCCTCCCCTGGGTGGTTGATGGATAAACAGAAAGTTGTGGGCTCTTGCCCCTAGCATTCCGCTAGATTCTTCTTCTTCTGCACGCAGCTAGTGAGTTTCTCCCACAGAGGGGCTGTGCTACAATTGGGTGTGTAGCAAATCTGCAGCTGACATCGGTTGACAATGCTCTGCTGTGGAGTTTGGACGTGATCAGATCTGTCCAGATGAGGGAGTGGAATATCTTGATCCATTCCAGTTCGTGCTTCGCACTTGGCTTGATACCTCGTTGCTCGGAGGGTGAGAGAGCTTTCAGCCCTTTTGCTGTTAACTTCAGTTGTGCCCTTTTCTGGCAGGTAGAGTGCCCTTCTTGGCAAGTATTGTGGCAATGGGGAAAAGACAGAACACCTGACTCAACTGTGCCCCTAGTTCATTATTTCGACCATTTTTTTTTTGTTTTTGGCTTTCTACTAAGACAATTTTGACCAAAATGAGAGTTAGATTAACATGCTTATTCAATTTTCTGATTTAAAATCATGCAAGTTAGGCTGTGAGCACTGAAAATTTTCCCTTTTTGGGGTCCAAGAAATGGTCCAGTTTTGGAAAAATGGAATAATTTTTGAGAGAAAATTAGTCAACCTCATTAAAAATTCTCAAAAACTATTTTTGCAAACGGCCACTGCTCAACGAGCACGGAACCCGCTCTTGAGATGCACAACTTCAGATCCGAAGGAAAATTGCCCCCTGCTTGAAGAGAGCTTCTTGGCAACGGAAAGTTGCCCCTTGTTTGAACAGCACCGCAGCGTATTGAATGGCAACGGAAAGTTGCCCCTTGTTTGGATAGCATCGCGGCGTATTGTAGTCAGTCCTCAGAGTGACAAACACAACCAAATTCTCGGATTCAGAGAAAGCAAAGATGATCAAAACCATTACATGGACACAGTCGAATTTTGAAGTGTTTTATGGCTAGACTTCAGAATGAAGTTGCCTACGTATCCCAAAGATGGGAATCAAGCCTCACGTAGTTCGGGGTTAAGGTACACTCGGGTATTTAACCTCTCCTTTTGCGCTCTAACTTTTGCCAAGGCCGCCCTTTGCGGGTTTTCAACCTTGCGAGCTATATTCTTCAATTCTTTTCATTTCTTTTCTTCTTTTTTTTTTCTTTTCTTTGCATTTTCTTCAATTTTTTTTTTTTTTTTGTATTTTTCTCTTTTGTTCTTTTCTTCTCTTTTTTCTCGCTCTAACCTTTTGCTTGGGTCGCCCTTTCAGGTTTTCGGCCCAGCGAGCCTCTCAAGGGTAAAAGTGTAGCTTGGTCCATGTCAAATGGTTCTGAGATCTCGAATTCGTCTAAATCCAGGAGAGTGACTGCTGTTCGCTGACGATGCAGGAGTCCATCCCATGGGGGCTAAATTTGCCCCTAGTGTTGTGGATAGGAACTCAGTTGTTCTTCAGCAATACTTTCTTCTTTCTTCTCTTCTGGGATTTAGCATTCTTGCCAGTCTTCATTGATTTGTAGGATGATCCATCTTCGGCTCTCCGAGCACATCTGACATTTTTCTGCCCCTAGGTCGAGGGCTGCTTCGAATCTGGCCACACAGGCCTCACATTGCGGTTGACTGTTGAACATTCTGAGTTAAGGTTCAAGGTCGAAAAGCGAAGGGGGGTCGAGTCTCAAGGCTGAGAGCGATCCTAAGCTGCACAATCTCAAGAGCGATTCCACACAGGTCTTCGCAGGACCGCGTAAAACATTTTTTGAAATCTTTTAAGAAAGCGACCAGTCGCTCGCGCTAAAGACAGTGTAGAACCAATCTGGACCAAGCCAGGATCCTTCCCAGTACTCACACTAACAAGTATGATTTCATTCATTAAGGGCTTAGCATGCCTCTCTTTCTCTCAATTGATCAAATTTTTGCAAATCCCGAGGAATTTTTTCCTCTTCGTTTTCATCACAGTGTTCAAAAGGTTTTGAAAAACTTAGGTCAATGCAATGAGTTCGAGGCATAGAAAAGTAGGCGAAAAGCACTGCCATTTCATTCAGAACTTCTGGCACAAGGCAGAAGCGAACACAAGAATGTGAAAATCACTGCTATTCATTCAAATCTGTTGGCATTACTGGCTCCAAGGCAAAAACAGACTCAAAAGAAAATGAAAAGACAAACACAAAACAAGCAAGTGATGTCCGAGGTAACACCCCCGAAATCATCCGACTCTAACAAAATAGGACTGATTCGGTACAACAAGACAGACCCAACTGACTCAGTAAGAAAAGACTGACTCTATACAAAACAACAAGATTGACCCAATGCCCAAGTTAGAAAGCACAAAAACTGGTGTTTGCGTATTGCTCAGAACAGTGCGTGCCATTCTCACGTCTGGAGTTTAATCGAGTGCCACCCGCACAAAAACTTTCGTCTTGCATCCTTTTTTGTTTGTTTTTGGTACAAACCTTGTTTTCCTTGTTTGGAAGATGGTACAATTGTCGGAGACCAGTTTTTCCCCTTGGAGACCACTTTTCTTCCTGCCAACCAGTTTTCTGGTCGGCTAACTAGTTTGCTTGGTCTTTGGGCCACCTTTTCTGGTCGGCCACCACACCACTGCATTGTTTTCATGCTGTAGACCCTCGCCTACCATGGCCGACCAGTTTTCATCTTGGGAGACCACTTGTGGTGGTCGGCCGACCACTGCAAGTAGCTGGCCGACCACTTCAAGTGGTCGGCAGCTTTCCACCACCTTTTTGGAGATATTTTTAGGCCAGCTGTGCCAGCTAGAAGGCATAGAAGCCATCCTCCATACAGTGTATGGAGGGATGGCTTTGAGGCAAAAGCTTGTCCAACAAGTTTGAGCTTGGTTCTCTATATAAGAGAACCTCCTCCTCCCTCCTCTAGGTTTAGAATTTTGTGGCTTGAGTTATAGATCCACACTTGTCTCTATACTTCCTTGTTTGCTCTTGTTTTGTGCCTTAAAGTGTAGTTTTATCATACTTCAACACACAAACACACACTCAAACACCATCCTTTTGTTGCTGAGGCTTCTTGAGGTTTGTTTTGGAGTTTTTGGACTAGTTTGAGCTCAAAGAAGTTGCTGGAGTTGCAGCTTTGAAGGTGTTCTACAAGGGTGAGCTTTTAACCCTTAAAACCCTTGTTTTGGTTTAAGCTTTTGGACCTATTTGTATGCTGATTTAAGCTTAACTTCCTACTGCAAAAAGTTCTGTTTTTCAGTCCTTGTGATGTTTGTTTAAGGTCACTTTTGTGTTGGGATGGTCTACCCCCTCTTAGGCCTTGTTTGGCCTTGTTCTTGGGCCTTCTTTTTAAGCTATTGGGACCACCTTGTTTTGGCCTTCTCACCACTGAAACTTAGAGAAATTTTAGTGGTGAAAATGGTGTTTTAAGGTCCCAAATAGGAGAGAGTCATCCCCTCTCCTTGTGCCTTGTGTGCTTGCTTTGAATGCCTCATGTTTAAGCATGTTTGTTAAGCTTATGTTGGCCATATCTTAGCATGTATTTGGGGTTATTTTAGCATGGCATGCCACTTTTTTCACTTGGTTTTGTCATCTCTTGCATGCCTTATACACTTGTAGTGTATTTCTCACAAACTAGTCTTGTATGCTTCATGAAGTAGCATGTTATTCTAGCTTGTTTTGAGTCCATTTCAGCATGTTCTTGGTGTTGTTTTACCATGTCATACCTCTGTTAAGGTTTGGTTTGGTTGGCCCTTGCATGCTCCATGCACTTGTAGTGCAATTTCATTTACTAGCCTAATGTGTGCTATGCTTTAACATGTCATTCTAGCATGCTTTTGGCTTAACTCAAAGAAACTTTTCTCCATGTTTTAGCATGCTCTAGCTCTGATTTGTGTTTTCTTGGTCATGCATGCCATGCTTTGTATAGCTATAGTGCATTCTAGCTTGTTAGCTTTGTATATCAAGTCCACTAGCATGCATTGCTTGGCCTATTTGAATGATTTGGCATCATTTGTTATGAAATTTCAGTGCATGTTTCATGGTCATGCATTCACATCTTTCACTTATTCAATGCATTGAAGGGTTGGCCCTTTATGCCTTAAACATGAGCCATTGCATATGCCTTCATGCCTAAGCTTGCGAGCTATCATTTTAATGTATTTTTGGGGTTATTTTTCCATGACATTACTCTAATTTTTGTTGGTTAAGTCATTCCATGCTTGGTCTTAGTAGGTGTAGTGTAATCCACCTTATTTGCCTTGCATTCATCATGCCTTATGCCCTTCATGCTAGCTTGTTTTGGTTTCCTTCCATACATGTTTTAGTATCATTTTGACATGTTCTAGGACTGTTTTGGGTTGCCTTTACCATATGCTTCATGTTTTGCATAGTTGAAGTACAAATGCCTATGCTAGCTTCAAGCTTTGGGTACCATAGCATGCTTTATTTGTGTTGTGTACATAATTTGGCATCCTTTAACATGACATTTCAGAGCATATAGACTTGCCATGTTCCCACTTTATTCACTCTTTAAGTGCCTTTGAGTGTTATGCATTGTTGCCTTGTTTGTGGCCTAGCATGTATGCCATCTTGCCTAGGTCCTTGAGCTCCCATCTCAGCATGTTTTGGTCTTTGTTTAGACCTACTTGAGCTCTGTTTATGGCTGATTCAGTCATTTGTGCCATGTATTGCATGCCCCCTTTGTAATCCACTTTGCTAGCCTTAATGCTTAAGGACCTCCGCATGCTATACTTGTATTGTTTGAGTGATTTGACATCATTCTTTACTTGATTTCAGTGCCTATAGTGTTGTTACACTTCCATGTTTATCACTCTTTGAGCACTCTTGAGAGTAGTGCTCTTAGGCCTAGTTGATAGACCATTGCATTGTGCATGTTTTGTCTTGATCTTCATGTCTTGGTTTCATCATAATGGCCACTGATTTGGGCATGACTGAGGTCTGTTCATTTTGGTTTAAGTCCATTTAGCATGTTTGTTTGCATGCTTATGTTACATTACATTGTGTATGCCATGTTGATCATTGCATTGAGTATGCCCATCTTACATCGCATTGTGTATGCCATGTAGTTGCATTGTGTTTTGCACGCCGTGCATTGCATGATTGCATGCTTAAGTTGCATTGCATGTTTGCCATGTTATTTGTTGCATTTTGTTTGGATTAAATGTTAATCCGAGCACGAGGAACAAGGGACGTTTCATACTTGAAGTGATGAAACGTGCCTCAATTCTCAGTCGCCGACGCTCTTGATCATACATGATAGAGTTCTAGGCTTTATGTGTTTATGTGTGCATTCATTTTACATTGAATTGTGCAAATTGGCTTCTCGGCCATCATGCATTGAAATGCGCGATTGGTGGCCAGAGGGTCGAGAACCACACTCCTTTGAACTTATGAAATGATAGGGAGGGTGGTTGTGCACACATATCTTGCAAATACATTGCCATGCCCTTTCTCGCTCTCTGTTGCAGCAAAGTGGAGTCTAGCAGCAAAAACTGGTCGGCTGACCAGTAATACTAGCTGGCCGACCACTTTTTCTGGTTTTCAGCAAAGAAAAGTGGTCGGCAGGTGGTCTCCCTCCTCAACAACTGGTCGGCAGCCCTCCTACAGGTCCCCAAGGTGAGTTTGAAGCTTTGTGGAGCTTGGTGCAGTGTTCTGAGAACAATTGCAAACAGAGGCAAATTGGGGCATCGCGACGGATTTCCGAACGAGGCGACCGGGCATGCATACACTCTTCTCCCTCTGAAGCTCCTGCTTTATTGCTTTACTTAGCTAATTTGCGTAGCTAGTTTATGCTTTGTTTTTGTAATTAAGTAGTTAATGCGTTTAGCTGCTTATTTGTTTTGTAATAGCTTAATTAGTTAGCTAGTTTTGTTGTGTAATAATTAGTTTAATTAGCTTAGATTAGCTAATTAGCTTCTTATTCGGACCCTCTTTCGAGAGGGCCAACTATTGTAATAAGCGTGCGTGTGTGCGATGCATGTCTTCCAACCCCCATTTCTTTCTCCTTTTTACTTAAACGCTTACAATGGTTAGTTTTAGGGCATATTTTGTTTAGCATACCTTATGCTCACATGCGTGCATTCATTCATCTGTATTGCATGCACCGGGCTCGGCGCATCATACAAACTGCATTGTATTTCAATACACCTATTTGAATACATGTACCAAGTTGCATTTCACATGACATCTTAGGATAGCCGAGCCTATCTTAGTTACATTTTTGCATGTGTTGCATTAACCATCTTAACATGAACTAGGATCATGCATGATTTCTAACTAGTTTTCTGTTTTGGCTTGGAGTACACTGTGAGTGTTTACGCTTTAGCATACTGCATGTGTGTTAGTGTTGCCATGAAAGCATGCTTGCCATGAGACTAACTGCTTAACTGATATAACTGCCTGAATGCCTGTGGGTGAAGGTTGGATTACTTGAATTGGAACAATTCATTAAATCCCCGATTTAGCCTACTTGCGAGTAGCAAATTTCAAATCATTTTCACAAACGAACATGTAATGTTTTGTTCCAATTTAGGCGATCTAGTCTATACTTGGATGCTGTGCGCATCACATAGTAATTCTAGGTTAATAACCGGAATAAGAACACATGTGTTTTCAAAAACAAAATATCATGTTAGTAAAGGCCGATCTTTGATCGAGCGAGCGGGGGTGCCCATTGCATGACCTTCCTCTCTCGTACCCAAGTTCCCGAACTGAGACAACTTTGGTGATGACGGACACGTGGCCTTAAGCACGAGTCAGGGTTTCTTAAATTCCCCCAAAACAAAGCATTTAGGTGGCGACTCTGTATCTGGCAAAACAGTCCATGTTTGGCACTTCTTTATTAAAATCAGTTTTCCAAAACGATTTGCCGGATTTGGACTCTTTGGTGATTTATCGGTCTTGCATTGCACTTTGCGAGATTAGATTCAGAACCGTGACATTAAGTCCGAATTGTAGTAGCTAGAGAACAAACGGAATTCGCACCCTAGTAGTGCGGAGCTCGGGAGTTCTCGGGGTGGTCTACAGACGGCGTTTCGGGTATTTGCGACGGCATTTTGCCATCGCAAAAAATCAATTTTTTTGTAGTGGTACCTGTTTCCAACACAGATATAAAAACTTCAAACGGGTATAACTCCCTCATCGGGACTCCGTTCTAGGTCGTTCTTGTGTCCAAATCGAAGCCCCGGAAATAAGATTTCCAATGGTTCCAGCGTCACATTCAAATTCAAAGTATGGAAGGAGAAAAGGGCAAAAGAGTGAAGGTTGGTCAAAAACTCAAACTCAAACTTGGGGCTTTTTATATAATCTTTCCTATATATCTTGTTAAGGCTTCAATCAAGGTTCCAAACATCACCTAAGGGTCCTTAATTATAGTATTTAAAGTTCACTTGCCAACCCATCAACATCAAGAGTCCGCCAACCATACAAGTTTTAAGGTGACAGACACCACTATACATCAATCCAATGTGAATTAAAATCCGAGTCATTACAATCTTCTCACCTTAAAAATTTCGTCCCCAAAATTGCATCCGTTCTAACAAAAATAGCAACAACCTTATACTCACCAACAATTCCTAGTCCAAGAATAAAGCATGAGAGTACCCATATATATATCCACCAAACCTTAACAACTTTCAATTACACCTTACCTCAATTCTAAACCCAAAAGTACAAAGTGTCACAATCTCCCCTCCTTAGGAAATTTCGTCATCGAAATGAGGAAAAACCAACAAAATGAAACTCAAACATGAACAGTGACACGCCCTTTAATGTTCAAAACTAGATCCACACTTGGGATAAATTCTCAATTTTTGATTTGGTACCTCAATGTTCCAAAGATACCCAACAACAAGAATCACAAGGAAAGGATCACAAATACTTTTCAATCAACACACACATTGGAATTTAACGGGCAAGGAGCAACACTAACCATTTATAATCCCAAAGTCCATAACAACTCATCGACCAACAACAACGCGAACAATGACTATCGAATGACCAAAACTCAATTTCAAAGAAATGGAAACCACTATTAAACCAAACACCATGTCAACACAAGCAAAAACGAATGACAATTCACATTGTACGGTCCAACACCAAAATTTTCAATTGCACTTCAATTAACGGCCTCATCAATTCTTTATTCCATTTGACATTTAAAAGTAGAACAGTGAAAATCATTCATTATCATATTCAAATTAAGTTTTTAACATTTAGTTTAATCGTGCCTTCCCAGGCCACGCACAAGGAAAATAGATTTTCGTTTTCCACATCGATCTCAACAATTTCCCGGTGAATTCCAACCATCACCAAATAACCTCCGCCACCTATCCTGTGACGTCGCAACACAATTTCTATATACATTTGTAACAACAACAAACAGAAACAAACCGGTATATTCATTACAAATGTCAACACTTATATCAACATTCAATATATATATACACATTGGCACAAGTGCACTTACAACAATTTTCATTCAAACATTTTTAACTCAATTAGAGCAGTTTCACAAATTCACATGAACAACACTCGTGCGTATACATAAGTAAGACTCCATGCCCTCTAGTACCCCTTAAGACACTATTCATTCATATCCCTATTTATCCAAAACAAGGCAAATCCCAAAATAGTTAAGCATTAATTAACTTTAAGTAACCTTCATCGAAATCACTAGTTACAAATCACATCAAAACAAACTAATCGAAACCAGTCCTCAAATCTCACCAAAAAGAAAATAACTACAAGAATCCATCTCTGTAAACTAGCCCAAGTTACTAATTAGTCACCCTCCCGGTTCAAGTGTCGATACACACATCATTTCACATCTCACAATTCATAATCATCGTGGTCATCATCATCTATTATCCTCATACGAACAGAGTCAAGAATTTCATAACACTTTGCTCCTAAACTCAGAAGTCACTAATCGGCCAACCATACAATTACTAACACTTACAAGTGACCTTACACCGTTTACCCTGAGATGAAGCTTCTAACACCCTTTTACCCGTTTCTAGAATCTCACTGGTCTTTTCAAATATGCGTTACATTAGCACCATTTCCAACAATCTCATCATTCTCAAGCCGATATAATAACATTTATTTCGAGTCACACAAAACAATTACCACCCGCACAACACTCATTACTAGGAAACATGACTCATATTTCCTCCCAAGAACCACTTCTAGCATTTGTTCATGCTCATGAACGCCATACTCCAATACTGCTAACTCCTTTATACACATACAACCACTAGCTCACCACACCTTACGCCAACACTACTTTTATCACCATGAAGCACAATTTTCATACCACCACCAAGCACTCTCACGATTTGCTAAGTAACTCAAACTAACCTCATACCATTCTAAGATCTCACCTCACCTCATCTCAACTATACTCCTTGTAAATCACACGACTCTCTCATTCCATGTTCCACAAACACTTTCATTCAATTTGAGACTCATAAGTCAATATGCATTTCTACCAATATCTAACATCTCCCTTATTGCAGATTAATACCTATCTTACCGCTCTCATTATCTCAATGATGACATCAAACATCAATCAACCGAACTCTAACCCTTTCCTGAGACACTTACCCTTCCTACGAAATCAAGAAACCAACCTAACACATAATCACACAACACATAAATATTGTTAAGCAACAAACCACACAACACATAAATATTGTTAAGCAACAAACCACACAATCGAGTCAAGGCAACGAGGGGATGATCACTTGTCCCGGAACTTCCAAGGAATTCTCACTAGAAACCACGTTGATCAGACGCGTTTCCAATGAGATCTCAAAGCAAGTTAGCCGGCTACAAGAACTATCCATGAAGCTCAACCCATGTTCACACAATGCAACACAAAATGCCCTACACCACCTACTTCTATATGCAGATATTCTCACCAAGCGAAGCCAACCCATTGTGGTAAAAACCACTTCTCACGAGCTCCAGGTATTCAAACCCGGTTAGCTCTGATACCAAGTTGTCACGCCCCAAATTTTAATTACTCGAAATCATTACCAAAACCCTTAATTTAGGTCCATTTTTTTTTTTCAACTTAATACATATACAAATATCTATTACACTTGAGTGATAGAAATACAATGATACATATTCTCTCTCTCTCAATGAATATTACAATGACAACAATATATGCCAATCTCCTACTATGCTACAAATAAATAAATACAAATACAAAAATCCATTTCCTTTACATCTACCATGAAGTTATACACAGGGACTCAAAAACTCCACAAATCTTCAATCATATAATCCAAACTTTCTTCTTGTAAAAAAATAAAACAACGACGGGGTGAGCACTAATGCCCAGTAGGAATCTCATAGTTCTCAATCAATAACTAACACACAGATAGAAATGATCATGCATGTAGGGTGATACCATATAGCAGGGTGACATCTTCAAATTTCAAAATATCATAAGTAAAGTACCTTTTTCTCAAAACTATTTAAACACTTTTAAGAAAAATCTCCAGCCATTAAAAATCATCCCTTAACTTTAGAAAACCATAGATCATTGTGAAACAAACATGTTTAAGAAACAACATCATTTAAAAATTATTAACCAATTCCCAAAATATTTCCCATTTCATTTCCACTTTTCCCTTATACTATTTCCAATCACTATAACTCCATAATGTCATGATCCAATTTTCTTTATGTTCAAAAAGACAATCCTCATATACTCAACTCCAACTTGCCCAACAATTACCTCACATTAACGTTTGCATCACCAAACAGAATACAAGCATAATACAAGCATAACAATCCCTTTTTAATTCAATTTCTCTATTATTTACAAAACAAAACTCATAATCTTTCATTATAATCACAAGCAATCCATTGAGTGTATCAACACCAATCCTTAATCCAATTACCATTTCATTTTCCATTCTTTCAATTAATTTCATATCAAATAGCGGATTCAATCACAAGTCATCTCCATGAGTCACACACTTTACCCGTCACAAGCCGAAAGGAATGCGGAACCTCACGCTTTACCGGTCACAAGCCGGAAGGAACGCGAAACCTCAACATACCACACGCTTTACCAGGCGCTACTCCAGAAAGAAGGCGGAACCTATCTCAAGCGCCACGCTTTGCCGGCTCAAAATACGGCGAGAAACGGACCCCAAGATAACATCACAATCCATCATTACAATTAGTGGACAATGCCAACACATCTTCAATTATTTCCGTAACACATTAATTCAATATACCTCCATCATATATTAAAATTTCATTCACATAACAAGTAAAATATGTTCCACGACCTTCTTCATTATCCATTAAATCATTCATTGTTTTGTCACACAAAAATATAACAACACATCCATAGAGGCAAAGACTCATATTTAAAGTATTCACAATTCTTGGGTTCAAACTATTTCTTTACTTTTCCATATTATTATCAAGTCTTCAAATTCAATTTTTTTTTTTTAAACACATTGGTTATCAATTACTACCCACGGTTATAAATTAAATCTCCAATATTTACTTTTCTTTGATACAACTCCTTCATATAACATCGTCATATTTCACAATCTCCCATTTATCATTATTCACACTCATCTTAACCCAACATAGACTTAATTTCATAAATTTAATGTTGATTGAAGTATCCTCATTTTCCAAAATAAAACTTCATAACTAGAGTTAAATATAAAGTTGGGCTTTTAGTTTTGAGGTATAAAATCACTTTCTAATTACACAATAAAATTCTTAAATCTTTACCTCATCATCTTATCACAAATTTCGTATCATCTTTCAATCTCGCCCCAGCGGGTACCAACACAACACTACCCAACACAACTCATCTCAAACTCAACATGACCCAACGCAACACAACTCAAACTCAACACACCCAACACAACTCAACTCAACACAATTCAACATGATTCAAACACAATTCATCATAGTCCAATACAATTCGGTTCAACATCATTCAACACTATTCAATATAAGCCAACACAACTTAATTCAACAACACTATTTACAATTCAACATATTTCAAGATAAATTCTTGAATCCCCTTTCAACATTCCATAACTAAGTTTATGTCATCTACATCATTAGTAAGTCATTTCCCCAATCTTCCTTTCACATTATAGCATGATTTACAATGTTCATAATAAGAGTTCAATCGCTAATTTTTAACATAATTTTGAAACACCTCCAAAATCCAATTAAACTTGTACATATATAATTCAACTTACCAATTTCATGAATCTACTTTCAATTTGAGCAAAATCATTAATTATCATAATGAATCAACTTAGGGTTTTCAAGGAAAATTAAGATTTTCAATAAAAATTCAAACCTCTTAAACCACTACTTTTATTTCCAACTTCCCTCTTGATTATACACCTAAGGTTCATAATCCACCATATTAACCCAACCATTGAACCCCCAACACTTTAAACCCTAAACCCCCAAATCTCATAATGTACACTATATGCTCAAAAATGTAGGTTTTGTATGTATATAATCAAAATACCACAAACCTATCTATTTATGGAAGTATTGAAGAAGAATTAGGACCCATACCTCAAGAATCAAGCAAGAGAGCAAAGCTTCGTTGAGATTCCTTCACAAATCCGAATTCCAATCGGTAGAACATGTTGATCTTCATGTGTTCTTCACTTTTTAGTAGAAGATCTTGGCCAAAACTTAGGGAGACGGAAGTTATTTGAGGTAAAAAACCTAGGGTGAGAGGAATGAAGAAGGAAAAGGAAAATGCAAAGAATGAGCTAAAAATCACGTTTTTAAGCTGCTGAATTCGCGCAGTTCGCTCGAGCGTATCTTTCCACGCTCGAGCGTACCTATTTCCAACACATATATGAAAACTTCAAACGGGTATAACTCCCTCATCGAGACTCCGTTATAGGTCGTTCTTGTGTCCAAATTGAAGCCCCGGAAATAAGCGTTCCAATGGTTCTGGCCTCACATTCAAATTCAAAGTATAGAAGGACAAAAGAGCAAAAGAGTGAAGGTTGGTCAAAAACTCAAATTCAAACTTGGGGCTTTTTATCTAATCTTTCCTATATATCTTGTTAAGGCTTCAATCAAGGTTCCAAACATCACCTAAGGGTCCTCAATTATAATATTTAAAGTTCACTTGTCAACCCATCAATATCAAGAGTCCGCCAACCATACAAGTTTTAAGGTGACGGGCACCACTATACATCAATCCAATGTGAATTAAAATCCGAGTCATTACAAAAATGTATTACATACGAGAACGCTCAATTATTAACGAATCCACACTCGAATTGTACTGGACCCGATGTGCCTTTTCCACCACCATCTTTACATCGGAATTGCTTGTCCAACATTGAATTCACAACGCAGATGTCGAATCCATAATGATGAACCACTCTAGAATCCACAAAAATTTCAAACCTAAGTTCTCCGGAATCTATCGAGAAACACCTCCCACCTTTTTTGTGAATGAAAGAACAAAATAGTCATTGATAGTAGTTAATATGAAACTCCTTAATCAATCGATCACTCTCAAATCATTAAGAGAAACAATATATAATCACCCTCTAATATAGAACACTATGCTTTCTTTTATTTTCTAAGAATCTGGATGGGTTCTATTCTAAAATGTGCAAATGGCGCACTTTATACTAAATAGAGCTGCGAAGAAAAATACATCCCTCTATACTTGTATATTTTCTTACACACCTCTATATTGACTTGCACCCCTGTATATTTGCATATTTTCTTTTTCTCTAATAATTCCCTAAATTTCCTTGAACCTAAGAAAAAGTTGTCCTTTGCCATTGCCAAACACCTTTTATTATTATTATTATTGTTAGGATAAATTAACTGGCACTTCTTCTATTTATCTGAAATCACACCTCATCTCCTCTATTTTTTGAAATCATACCTTTTATTTTGAAATTTAAAATCATAAAATCTCCCTTTTATCAGTCAACAAATTGTTGACCAAACAGAAGTGGCTACCTATTTTACCCTTGTTAAAGTCTATATTCTCACAATAATGCACTATCTCTACAAATAAACACAACCTTTTCCATTGATTTTTTTAAAAAATTTTTTTTAATTTTAATATTGAGGCCCTATTCCATTGAGAAGAGAAAGAAAAAAATTATCTAGGTTTAGATCATATAAAACAAAATAAGAAAAAAAAAAAAAAAGTTCCACAGAATTTCATAGAAATATAATAATGAAAAGATTGGGTAGTTTCATGTATGCTTTATCAACTTGAATCTAGTAGCCATAGTCATTGAATTGTATTTTGTTATTTCAAAAAAACTTGTTTTCTTAGATATTTGGATATTCATAAGTGACAATAGTTCAAATTAGATGTGTGGAGAACTAGTAATGAATATTTTAAATTATTTTCATAAATATTGTCATATATATTAGAAAAAAGTATTTAAATAAAAATAACCCAAAATAATTACATATTTATAAAAATGCAGCGAACTTGTGTTTTGTGCAAGTAAAATCCGTGGCATCAAACATAATTCTCACTTAGTGCAATTTGTATCTTTAGGAAAGTAGAATTATTTTGAGTTAAATCTAATTACGTAATTTCTTTTATATATTATTCTTGTGAATACTAATGTTTAAACACGTTATCGTTATGTATATAATAAGGGACATTTTTTCATAAATTTCTTTTTACCTACTTCTGTTCTATTTAGTCCACATTATTTTTTTATGTTTCAATAAGTCCTATGGGTGACATAATTATTAAAATACCTCTAATAATATTCACATTTATAATGTGAATGTTCACACTATCAATGTGAATATTCACATCGTCAATATGAATGTTCACACCATCAATGTGAATGTCAACATGTCAATGTGAACATTCACATTGTAAAATATATTCATTCATATCACCAAATTGCTAATCGTTCAAAAAATATTTATAAAGGTAGAAATGTCCATAAAATATCTTAAATATGAAAATTAAGATTTAATAGATCAAATGTCCAAATAATAGGATTTATTAGAATATACAAATATCTTATGAACTAATTAGAATACAAACACTTTGAAAAAAAATTTCTAATAAATTCCCCATATAATAATGTGAAACATTTTGTTTGAGATATATAATTTAAAATAAATTATTATGCTAATAATATTAAGTGAGTCGTGTTAAAATTTATATAATTATAAATAGACTAAATCAAGGGTTATTTGAAAATGATTTAAATAAGTATATTTATTTGATAAACGCATTTATTTGGATTACGTAACATTTTTATTTTTCTATATATTTTTCATAAAAAATTTAAAAATACACTAAATAAATAAATCCTAAACAATCCCTTAATATTAAAATAATCAATACATTTAATAAAATGAATCGTACTAATATTATTAAAATATTTCAAATACAAACATATGACGCGGCATGATTCCTACCCACGCAAGGGCGGACCTAGGGCTGGGCATAGGTGGCTGCAGTCCAGCCAAAATTTAAAAAATCTGTAGAAATTTTTTTTCCCAGCCCAGTCCAGGCCCACCCCCGCCCCAAATAAGGGCCAATTTTTTTGTTTGTTTTTTAGATGGGCTGCCAATAGCAGCTCAATACTTACCCAAAAAAATAGATAGGCAGCCCAATAGATTTGTATTTGTTTAATTAACAAATCTTCCAAAACAATCCTCACATCTTCCAATAGATAGGCAACGACCCTCTCCGTCGTCACCAGCAGCTCTACTTTCCTAACATTTTTGGTAAGTGTAAATAACTAATTATTTTATTTCGTTGGTTGAGAATGAATTTGATTAACAATGATTTTGAAATTTTGTCTTTATGCAACAAATATTATATTGCTTTTAGTTTTTTTATGATGCTGCCTTGTTCAATGTTCTATATTATTCTTACTTTTTGAACTTTGAAAGAGTTTTTTTGGACATATATAAAAAAAAATGAAAGCTTAAATAAAAATTATTGAGGATGTATCTAGAAACCCTAATATTTAAAATTATTACGAATATACTCTGGTTTAATATTAAATAGGGCTAAATTGTTTTTAGGTTATAAATAATGGAACCTCCACACTCAAAAAAAAGAAAAACCCTTTTTTTCATTCTATCAATCAAAACAAAAATCTAGTAGTACAACATCCAATGTTGTTGAAACCTCATTTTTTGATGTGCAGCCGCCTTCTCAAGCAAATAAACCAAGCGAATTTGATTCAACTAATATTGAACGGGATCCTGGTTTACGCTTGCAAATTTGTGAATATCTAGTTAATCAACGGGATGAGGTTAGACGAACTTATGTGAACTTGGGGCCTTATCAACCTAAATTTGAGTATCTTAGGTCCTCATTTGGAAAGCAGAATCGCCGATTTCAACATATTTGGTTTAAATAATTTCTTAGCTAGAGTATTCTCCTTCAAAGGATAGAGCATATTGTTTTTTATGCTTTTTGAAAATTGATCTAGATTCTGTAATCGATGAATTCGAATCTTTCAAGACTCGTCTAGCACAACTTAGTTAGATTGTTTCTAATCAATAAATTTAGATACTAATCTAGATTATATTATTAAATTCTCTTTTTTCTTATGTGGTTATATTTAAAATATATTGTATAATTTTACTTTAATATTAGCCCACCCCATTGACGAATCCTGGGTCCGCCCTTGTACCCACGCATATATATGGTGAGGGGAAAATTACTTTGCTCCACGGATAAATTCAGTGGTGTTCTAATGTGACGAGTGTTATAATTTGTGTGATATTAAGCAATGCTCTTAGACCATCTAAGAAGATATAAATCAAATTTAAAATGTCATGATTTGTGTGATATAAAACATTCCATCCGTTCTAAAATATTAGTTCCTCATTGTATTTTTTATTGTCCTAAAATATTAGTTCTTTTTCAAAAATTAAGTACAAAAATAATATAAATTTCTTATTTTGTCCTTCTTTTAAATTCATTAATAACATAAAAAGTATAATTATGATATTGATATTCTTCAAAAAAATGTACTATCAAAAGATAATTTTAAAAAAAATTAATTTTTTTAAAGTGTAACAATTATACTATAAAAAAAAATTAAATTTTCTAAAAAGAATCATTATGTTGGAACGGGGGAATAATGTTTTTGAACCACCCAATAACTTCTCAGGTGAGGAGATGGAAACCAAATTTGTCAGATCCGAAACTTATGTCTCGTTTGGCAAGTTAACATTTTAATCAAAAAATTATTAAAAAAATTAAAAAGTTTATAACCAATACCAAAAAGTCAAAGATTCTCTTTTCTCTTTACTTTTTACACATCTTTTCGTAAAAAGTTAAAAAGTCATCTCAAGTATATTAATTTTTTTTACCTTATATTTTAATTAAAAAATTTAAAAATTACTAAAATAGTTCGTTTCTAAACGAGACCTGAGCCGACCTAGGAAATGAGGCTGATCTTGCGGAAATTTAGGAGAGAGGGGCGTTTTGACCGGCACTAAAAAAAAGTTAATTTTTTAATTTTTTTAGATTATATTATTTTTTTATTATAAAAAAATTAAAAAATTAATCTTTTTACTATCTTTTCGAAACAGACAAGAGTAGAATGGTCACATTGATACTACGGACGTTTGAACTTTCGCAATTGCATGATAGTGAGACATAAAATAATAAAATTTTAAAAAAATTATAAAAATATAGTTTATAGATGGTGCAAACGAATATGTGATAGGGTGCAAATGAATTTGTGAAAAGATATTGTGAAAATTGTTAAAAAAAATTTAAAAAAATTGAGATATTGATCTATGATTATAATTCAATTTTAAATAATGAATAACAATTCTGATCAAACAATCAATAACAAATCGACACAACAATTTAGCGTAAAAAAAATCACAAATAGAGCATCTCCAATTGTGATTAAAAAAACACAGGCCAAAAACACAAAACAATCTACTAAAAAGATAAAAATGAATTACAGACAAAAACCCTTAATTATCTAATGAATCCACGCTCGAATTGAACTGAACTCGATGTCTTTCTTCCACCACCATCTTCACCTCGGAATTGCTTTACCCGACGTTGAATCCACATCGCCGATGTTGAATCTACGATGAGGAGTCACTCCAGAATCTACCAAAGTTTCAAACCCAAGTTCTTCAGAATCCACCGAGAAACATCTTTTCTCTTTTTATGAATGAAAGAACAAAAGCAACCATTGATGATAGTTAATATGAAACTCGTTAATCAATCGATCACCCTCAAATCATCAAGGAAAACAAAATATAAACACATTCTAATATAGAATACTATGTGTTCTCTTCCTCTCTAAGAATTTGGACGGATTCTACCCTAAAACATACAAAAGATGCACTTTATATTAAACAGAGTTGCGAATAAAAATACAACTGAATAAAATTTTGTCCAACAAAATTACCAATTAAAAAAAAAAAAAAAAACCTAACAACTGTGAGGTGAAAATCTCAGTTGCATCCCTTTATATTTGTGTATTTTCTTTTTCTCTGACTAATTGTTAAGTAATGGGCTGGATTTCCCTCTAGTGCGTGATTGGACTAAAGAGTAATGTTGGACCCGTAGGGGTCCACCACGGATCCCATTTCAATAATTCGAATCATTCAATGCGTAGAACTCATTGAGTACTATATGCCTGTAAACACATCATGTTGATCGGATATCGATAGCTATCTTACCAGATCAGATTTTTGTCAATTGTTTATTTTTTTGCCATCCATTTCTTTTTTATACAAAACTGATTTGATTACATAGCTATCAATATCTGATCAACATCATGTTTTACAAACATATAGTACTCGACGAGTTCTACACATTAAACGGTTTAGATTATCGAAATGGAACCTATGATGGTCCCCCACAGGCCTAACAATACCCTCTAGTCCGATCACAGAGTGAAGGGAAGCCAGCCCCTTAAGTAATTCCCTTGAACTTCCCTTGAACTTTCCTTGAACCTGAGAAAAAGTTATTTGTCATTGCCAAACACCTTTATTATTATTATTATTATTATCATTATTCATTAGGATAAATTAATTGGCACCGCTTCTATTTATTTGAAATGACACCGTCATCTTCTCTATTTTCTGAAATCATACATTTGGAAGGCAGAAAGATTTTCTACAAGGAATGCAAGATGAGATTATTTTTTCTTTACTCTGCAAAGAGAAACCAACTAGTCAGTGATAGCTCCTAATCAAATATGAATAGGAGGACCCTCCGACGATCAAGTCAGAAATATGATCGACCATATAATATTTGTTTAGGAAGTAATAAGATTTTCTATTTTCTTTTTGTTACCTTTCTCGCTTTTCCTTATTCTTCCTTTTATAGTGTTATTGTCCTGGCCTTGACCGTTGGATTGACATCGTCATCTAATGGCTCTGGTTACTACTAGACTTTGGTCAGGCAAGTGGCCAGGTTGCTTTGATCCTTTGCTGTTGGATTACCTTACCGTGTGCAGTTTAGATTATGTCAAGCATTTAATGGCCAACTTACTGATTGCTCTGTTCGTTCGATTAGGTTCATCGGATGACTATTTCATTTGCGTGTGGGTTAGGCCTATGCACCTATCTCTGACGATTGTGATCCTCATCGTCAATTGTGAATGAATCTAAGGACATCCGTGCATTCTGCAGATCTCCTTCTAAAAGGCAATTTTACTCAAGTTTTGGTTATGTAACACTGTTCCTTCTTTTGTCATACCTATCAACGATTTGTGCCTTTCTCTTGATTCGAATTGCTTGGCTGAACTTGAATTTTGAGCCTTGGACTAACATTTCTGGATTTTGAGTCAATATTTTTACCCCTCCACAATACCTTTTATTTTGAAATTTAAAATCATAAAATCTCCCTTTTATCAGTCAACAATTTGTTGACCAAACAGAAATGGGTACCTATTTTACCCTTGTTAAAGTCTATACTCTCACAATAATGCAGTATCTCCACAAATAAACACAACTTATTCCATTGATTATTTTATTTTAATATTGAGGCCCTATTCCATTGAGAATAGAAAGAAAAAATTATATTGGTTTAGATTAAATAAAACAAAATAAGAAGAAAAAAAAAAAAGTTTCACAGAATTTCATAGAAATAGAATAATGAAAAGATTGTGTAGTTTCATGTTTGCTTTATCAAATAAGGTTTGGATCATTAGATTAATTACTCGTTGAAAGCTTTGTTGTGTCATAAATGTCACAATAGTGTTGATGTAGTTGGATTTGTGATTGGTGAGAAAGCATTGCTCTCTCAGATGTTGCCGACTATTGAGAAAGTTACTCATGGCCCTTTATTTCCTTCAATTCAGTGCACCAATTTACACCCCTCTTCTCTTACGCTGTGTTTGGTTGGAGGATTTGAGGAGGGACTTGGAAAGGGAAAGAGAAAATGTGTGTGAAACTAGGTGAAATATAGACATGTTTTATTTACATTTCACCTATCTTTTCCATTTCCCTTTCCAAATCCCTTCTCAAATCCCCCAACCAAACACAGCATTAGTGTCTCCCACCACCACTTCCTTCCCTTGCAGACAATCGTGGTGTTCAATCCGGCCATTGATTGTTGCTATAGTGGTGGTTCGATCTCCCAAGTAATCATTACAAATTTGATTTTTGTTTTCTACTCAATTTTTCTTGATTTCGAAGAGATGATATGGAGGTTAGGGCAATGCCGATTGGAGGGATGGATGATGTGAAGGTGGTGCTGCTGAGTCAATATGTTTTGAGTAATGGAGATGGTGTTGGGTTATGGCAGTAGAGATGAAATGGGCTAACAAAAAATTGATTCGAATACGTAATTTTTGTTATTCGATTGATTTGATTTTTTGTAGGAATGATGTATTCGACGAAATCTAAAATATGAACGGTTATCAAAACGGGATCCAAAAGTAGCCTAATGGCACTACAAGAATCTGTACTTTTAGCGACTACTTTCCGCAACCAGTATAAAAGTTGGTAGCTAAAAGTTACCTTTTGGCGACCAAATATTAATTAGTCGCGAATGATCATTATTTTTGGCGACCAAATATGAGTTGGTCGTAGAAGGTCATATTTTGGCGACCAAAAAATGAGTTTGTCGCAGAAAATGGAATGCTTTTGGCGACCAACTACAAATTTGGTCGCGGAAGGTCACATTTTGAAGACCAAAAAATAAGTTGGTCGCGGAAGATCAAAAATAAGTTGGTTGTGGAATTGGTGACCAAAATTTTAGTCGCCAAAAACTTATTTTCCCTGACCAAAAATATTTTAGTTGCCGAATGGAAAATAAATATTTTTTTTTCTTTGGTTTTGGTCGCCAAAAACTTATTTTCAGCAACAAAAAAACTTAGTCGCCAAACTAGTACTTTTAGCAACTAATATTTTAGTCGCCGTTGATTGAGATTTGGCGACTAAAAAAGTTTGTCGGCGAAGGTACCTTTTCTGCGACTAATCTGGTCTTTTGGTCGCCAAAAGTTTGGGAGGGAAATTTGAAACGTGGAGGCGGGAATTGAATAAAAAAATTTGGTTGTCAATTGTAAAACGACGTCGTTTTGTACCAAATAATAGCAATTTCTATGACATGGAGAGGACATGCTGTTAATATATCAAATTTACAAGGCATATGTGTGCTAGCCGTTAAACATATTTTACTTTACACTACAAGCAATTGCTGCTGTGAAAAGTGTGACCGAAAAAGTAAAGCGCCAAATTAAAAATTATTTAGTGCTAAACAAAAAAAAAAAAAAAATGAAACTTTCAAACACTCAGATATTTAAATTAAAAATTAAAAAGTAAGAAACTTCATCTTCTCTTTCTATACACATACGTACATACATACAATCTCTATTTCTGTAAATCAATACTTGGAGAGGGAGGGAGGGAGGGAGGGAGAGAGAGAGAGAGAGAGTGGAAGCCATTTGTTTGATCTTTTATTTTCATCTCCTTCTGGAACCAGATTGATTTTGCCAAGCTTGGATGGAGCTTCGATTATGTTCCTGGTACAATCTCTCTCAAGAAAATAAAATGATTTTGTGTTCTCTTTTGTTCCTCTGTTTCGCTGTTTTCCCCCACCATCTCCTCTCTGAAACCCTAAATTGATTTTGTTTTTTCTTTTTTCCCCCTCTCTCTGTATAAAACCTAAGATTTAGGAACAAGATCATGTGGTATGTAATGTATCCTTTTGTAGATTTAATTTGTATTTTTTCCATCTTTTTTTCCGAAAAAGAGTGTTGAGTTGGGTTTCATACTATATCTCTCTTTATTTTTTTTTATTTTCTTTCAGAAATCATATAATGGATCATTTTTGTTGTTATCCCTCTCCTTCTCTCTCTAAAACTCTTGCTAAAACTCTCTCTAAATATTCAAATGTTCTTAATTTTGGATATGTAGAATCTAGGTTAGTTGCATCAAGCCCTTCTCTTTGTCAACCCTAACTTGATTAAAACAAAAGTTCTCTTTAGATTTTTCATATATTTTGTCCTATATAATCTGATTTGCTTTTGGGATTGAATCAACTATGGCCTTGGTAACCACTGGGAATAAGGACTTTGATGCCAAATTGGTGGGTATTGAATCAACTCACAATGAAGCACAATCACGATTGGACCAGTAATAGTTCACTTGAAGACAGTTTGGGCAAATTTGAATGTAGGTATGATTTAATTCTTTAATGGATTGTTTAGAAATTTTCCTGTTTTATGATTAATTCAATACTAAATGTATATATAGTTTCTACTTTGGTTTGTTATGTATAATATTTGAGCAAATTTTAATGTGCATATGATTTAATTCTTAGACCTTTGATGGATTGTTATAAAATTTCCTCTATTCTTTCACGCAAGCAAGCAATATTGTGCCTTTCATTTACCTTTATCTTTTACCGATCATAGTTATATGTTTTGTCTGAATTTTGAATTGTAGACATTTTAATAATTATTAAGATGTACCTGGTGTTTTAAGTATATGGTTCTACTATTTCTTTGATACAGAGCATATGGTACCAATATTTCTTGGTGTTTTAAGTATATGGGATCAATACTCCATTTGAATTGGAAATGTTAACTTCAAATTTCTATTCATATTGATGAACATTTCTTGGTGGGATTTTTTTGAGTAGGTGATGTCTACTAAGTATGAGGTCTCTTTTCAGTCAGTAACCCTTGATTGAGGATAATTAGTGTATACCCTAAACAGGTCAAAGCATTCTTTCAATTGATTATTTTTAGATCATCAAGATATTAGGTGTCTTTTGATAACATTGTCTGTTTTTAATTTTCTGTATCATGATCGGCCCACATTTCAAGATTTTTGAAAGAAAAAATAAAAAACAAAAAACAAAAATGTTACCAAACACAACTGTTTCCTCATCATCATATATGGAAATTGATACATGAGGATCAGTTTAATGGAGAATATAACTCTTGACTAAATGTTATTTTTATCTAAAATCTCGTCGATCACGCCTCTAGAAGTCTTTTGCTGAAAGTCTAAGTTGAAGACAAGTTTTAACATGTAACAGAATGCCATTTATGTGGAGAACTAAATATTGTTGGAGAATGCATTAACTTGACACTTCACAGAGGTCCTTCATTGTACTGCTTCTTGTTGAGAGTCCATTTAAGCCTCAGCATTACATTCTGTTTACCAATTGAAAGATCAAGTAATAACTCAATTGGTTCTTCTGGTGAGCATAATGCTTCAAATCACTTCACTCTTACATACAAAGGCACCCACATTCACTTCACTCTTATAGATACGTTGAAACATTTCAATGTTTTTTCTTTTCTTTTTTATGTGGACAGTTTTAATTCTTGATGATTGATGAAGATCTTTTAATGGGTGTGTTTGGATTTTGGATTTGGATAGGGGATTTGTGGAGCGAAAAGAAAATAGGAGGGAAATGTGAATGAAATGCAAGTTAAATTTCTTTCTAGCTACAAGACTTCCTCTACCATCCCTTCCTATTCATATCAATTTCTTTTTTTACTGTTTAAAGCATTTGATTGAATGTATTAGTTGAGGGCATTAATATTACCAAATGAATCGAGTTTGGACTTAATTGAATACATTGTTCCGCTTATTTTCTAAAACTTATGCTTTTGGGACAGTTGGTGATGCAAAAATTCGATCTTTGTTCTTTTTTGTCATCAATCTTTCAAGGTTTATGAAAGATCTCTGTCAGGTTCTGGTGCTAGCCCAAATGCAGCTGTTGCTGCTCAGTTTGTGAGAGCTGAAATGCTTCCAAGTGGCTATTTCATTCGGCCATGAAAGGGTGGAGGGTCAATTATCCATAAAGTTGCTATGTTAGTTTGGATCAGTTGCCAAGCAAGTTGATATGTTAAATCATTAAAAAAGGTGAAAGGCTTCAAGTTTTGTGTCATGTTGGACTTCAAAGAGGATATAGCTTTTGAGAAGACATGCTTACTAAATTTAATTTGACTTGAATATGCTCTGTGCTACACTACGGTTACATATTTTCATCTTTATTTTAAATAGAATTCAATTATTGTTTGATGATTTAGTGAAGTTACAAGAAAGGAAATTTGTTAATCATTGTTCCCAAGCTTTTTCTTTTTTAAATGTTATTGTTCCTTAGTTGTGGTTAGGTTGAATGAATTTTGTTTGATATTGGATTGAATGTTTATAAACAAAAATTGATTGTTCTCAGAAAAAAAAAAAAAAGGAGATTTGGCGACTAAAAAATTGGTTGGCAAATTCTACACTTTTGTGACTAAAATCATTGGTCGGCAATTCCTTACCTTTGGCGACTAAATTGTTAGTCGACGATTCCTCGACTTTTGGCGACTAATCTGTTTGGTCGTGGAATGTGACAATTGGCGACTAAGATATTTGGGTGGGAAAATATCACTTTTCGCGACCAAAGTGTTTTAGCGATAAAATGGATTAGTTGTAGTAATGATATATTTAGCGATAAAAAATTTAGTCGGCAAATCTAACTTTTCCCGACCAACAAAAATTTTGGTCGCGAATTACTTTTGCCGACCCTCAATTGGCGACCAAAGTAGCGATCAAAAAAATTGGTCGCGGATAACTTTAGCCAACTAAAAATGGGCTTTTAGCGACCAATTTTTTGGTCGGCAAAGGTGTTATTTCTTGTAGTGTGGACCGAACAATACCTCTTCAATCCGATTAAAGACCGGAGAGAAGCCCAATCCTATATAAAACTCTATAAGTAAAGTATAGGGTAAATACTTTGCCTCTTTTATGTTTGCTTACATTTTAATTTTGGTTCTTAATTTTTTTTTTTTTTTTTTTTTTTTCACTTTGGCCTTTTATGTTTTAAATTTTTATCAATTTACTTCCAAAACTAATTTCTATTCAAAATTAAACAGAAAATGACACATTAACAATCACATGGTATATAAATATTTCATTATATATAATTCACACATTTGACACAAACTCAAACCATAATATAAAAATATATAAATATTTCTTATGTTAAAACCCAAATTACCCATTACCAAACCTTGCTCAAACAAGTTAACCGTCGTATTCGCCATCTGAAATTATCCAGACCCACTACTAAAAGAGCCCAATACATCAATCATCAACAGTTACAAGCTCGACGTGTTTTACGTCATGATTATTACAATCATTTGTTTTATCTTCTTTCTGGATGCTAACCCTTGTCTCCTGTTTCACAGATGTCTCGTCCAAGGCCTCCTTCTAAGGCTTTGGTTCCCTCTTCTAGTTCCTGTAAACCTAATCAACTCCTAGTTCCTCCTCCTTTCAAAATCCCTGGAAATGATAATGAAATTAAAAAGGTTATTGAACAAAATAATTATACTAATCAATGTTTAAATACAATTGGTAAACAATTAGATAAAATAGAAACCAATTTAGAATCTGTTCAAAGTACTAAACAACCGTTAGATTCTCCTTTGCTTAATTTACCTAGTAATTGTTCTAAGAGAACTAGTTTAATTACTAATGATCAATCTACTGTTAAAGCCATTGAAAAATTATTTACTAAATTATCT
This sequence comes from Camellia japonica, assembly GCA_030407325.1. Taxonomy (NCBI): domain Eukaryota; kingdom Viridiplantae; phylum Streptophyta; class Magnoliopsida; order Ericales; family Theaceae; genus Camellia; species Camellia japonica. The sequence goes on from JAPPVO010000014.1 coordinate 20,240,839, forward strand.
ACAACTAATAAAACTGATACTCTTTCTCCTTCTAAAGATAAAGGTATTACTGTTTTAAATCAACAATTTGATATTGATCCAATCTCTACTCAATCTGACACTGATAATGAGATAAATGAATTAGCTCAACAATTCCAAGTTACGAAAATTCATTATCCCAAACTTAATCATCAAAATACTAAAAATTGGTATACCAAACCTACTCCTGTTGATCTACAATTTGAAGAAAATAATATTAACAATCAATTTTCTGTTTCTGCTAAAAAATTATATGAATGGAATATTGATGGCCTTAGTGAAGATCAAATCCTTCAAAAATTAAACCATTTATCTATGGTCTCTAATAGTTATCTCTCTAATTTTCCCCAATATACTCAACCTGAGATTGTTATTTTAATTACTACTGGTTTTACTGGTATGCTCAAATCATGGTGGGAAAAATACTTAACTGAAACTGATCGTGAATCCATAATTTATGCTAATCAAACTGATGAAAATGGTCTACTTATTTTTGATGAAAATATTGGATGTTGCCATCCTGATGGTATTAATCAATTAATTTATACTATAATCCGACATTTCATTGGTACCCCAACTAATATTTATTCTCGCATACATGATCAACTTAGTAATCTTACCTGTCCTACCTTAAGTGATTTTAGATGGTATAAAGATATATTTACCTCTAGAGTTATGTTAAGAGAAGACTGTACTAAATCATTTTGGAAAGAAAAATTTATTAATGGATTACCTAGTTTATTTGCTCACAAAATTAGAGATGTTCTTAGTACACCTACTGGTGTCATTGAATATGATAATTTAACATATGGTGATATAATTAGCACTATTCAAAAAGAAGGATTAAAAATGTGTATTGATCTTAAACTTAGTCAAAAAGCTACTAAAGATAAACACAAAGCTAAATATGAATTAGAAAATTTCTGTGAACAATATGGTTTACCTCCTGTTGCACCTTCTCGTCGGAAATCACACAAATATTCCAAATATCCTAAATCCAAATATTATAATAAATACAAGAAGCCTTATTCACCTTCCAAATCCAATGATAAATTTTATACTAAACCAAAAAAGAAATATTACAAATCTAAATCACATCCAAAATCTAAATCTAATAAAGATATTACTTGTTATAATTGTGGTCAAAAAGGACATTATGCTAATAAATGTAAAGAAAAACAAAAACTCAAAGATAGAGTTAATCAACTCCAAATTAATGAAGAATCTAAAATTCAATTATTTGAAATCTTCCAACTAAATCAATCTGATCATGATTCCTCTTCTGTTCCTCCATCTACATCTAATTCCCCTTCCAATAGTGATTATTCTAATTCGGATAATCCAATCACCTTAGGATGTAGTGATGTTTGTTGTAAACCAGTTAAACAGATCTCTGTTCTTACCAAACATACTCAAGAAGAAGCTGCTTTAATTGACTTAATTAGTAAATTAGATGATCCTCAATTAAAACAACAATATATTGATAAGTTAAAAGGACTAATGCTTCAATCAGAAACTAAACCCAAGTTTAATAAACCTATTATTAGTTTGTCTAAAACTTTAGAAAAATTTAAAACTAAAACTAAGGAAATCACTCTTCAAGATTTACAATCTGAAATTAATCAAATTAAACAACATATTCGTGATCTCCAACAAAAGATAATAAATTAGAAAATGAAAAAATTTAAAAATAAAAAGATTATTATTATTATTTTTTTTTTTTAAGCACTGGAATGGTATGATTTTATGGTTCAATATGGTTTTGAATTACCTCTGTTAGAATATGTTGAAAAATATTACAAACAGCTAAATACAATCACTAAACATAAATGGAAGACTTCTGCCAACACTACTGTTAGTTCTAGTCATCCTCCTTTAGAACAAATTATCCTTAGTCAACAAGGTTCTGACATCCCTGCTTCACCTTTCAAAATCCCTGGAAATGATAATGAAATTAAAAAGGTTATTGAACAAAATAATTATACTAATCAATGTTTAAATACAATTGGTAAACAATTAGATAAAATAGAAACCAATTTAGAATCTGTTCAAAGTACTAAACAACCGTTAGATTCTCCTTTGCTTAATTTACCTAGTAATCGTTCTAAGAGAACTAGTTTAATTACTAATGATCAATCTACTGTTAAAGCCATTGAAAAATTATTTACTAAATTATCTACAACTGATAAAACTGATACTCCTTCTCCTTCTAAAGATAAAGGTATTACTGTTTTAAATCAACAATTTGATATTGATCCAATCTCTACTCAATCTGACACTGATAATGAGATAAATGAATTAGCTCAACAATTCCAAGTTACGAAAATTCATTATCCCAAACTTAATCATCAAAATACTAAAAATTGGTATACCAAACCTACTCCTGTTGATCTACAATTTGAAGAAAATAATATTAACAATCAATTTTCTGTTTCTGCTAAAAAATTATACGAATGGAATATTGATGGCCTTAGTGAAGATCAAATCCTTCAAAAATTAAACCATTTATCTATGGTCTCTAATAGTTATCTCTCTAATTTTCCCCAATATACTCAACCTGAGATTGTTATTTTAATTACTACTGGTTTTACTGGTATGCTCAAATCATGGTGGGAAAAATACTTAACTGAAACTGATCGTGAATCCATAATTTATGCTAATCAAACTGATGAAAATGGTCTACCTATTTTTGATGAAAATATTGGATGTTGCCATCCTGATGGTATTAATCAATTAATTTATACTATAATCCGACATTTCATTGGTACCCCAACTAATATTTGTTCTCGCATACATGATCAACTTAGTAATCTTACCTGTCCTACCTTAAGTGATTTTAGATGGTATAAAGACGTATTTACCTCTAGAGTTATGTTAAGAGAAGACTGTACTAAATCATTTTGGAAAGAAAAATTTATTAATGGATTACCTAGTTTATTTGCTCACAAAATTAGAGATGTTCTTAGTACACCTACTGGTGTCATTGAATATGATAATTTAACATATGGTGATATAATTAGCACTATTCAAAAAGAAGGATTAAAAATGTGTATTGATCTTAAACTTAGTCAAAAAGCTACTAAAGATAAACACAAAGCTAAATATGAATTAGGAAATTTCTGTGAACAATATGGTTTACCTCCTGTTGCACCTTCTCGTCGGAAATCACACAAATATTCCAAATATCCTAAATCCAAATATTATAATAAATACAAGCAGCCTTATTCACCTTCCAAATCCAATGATAAATTTTATACTAAACCAAAAAAGAAATATTACAAATCTAAATCACATCCAAAATCTAAATCTAATAAAGATATTACTTGTTATAATTGTGGTAAAAAAGGACATTATGCTAATAAATGTAAAGAAAAACAAAAACTCAAAGATAGAGTTAATCAACTCCAAATTAATGAAGAATCTAAAATTCAATTATTTGAAATCTTCCAATTAAATCAATCTGATCATGATTCCTCTTCTGTTCCTCCATCTACATCTAATTCCCCTTCCAATAGTGATCATTCTAATTCGGATAATCCAATCACCTTAGGATGTAGTGATGTTTGTTGTAAACCAGTTAAACAGATCTCTGTTCTTACCAAACATACTCAAGAAGAAGCTGCTTTAATTGACTTAATTAGTAAATTAGATGATCCTCAATTAAAACAACAATATATTGATAAGTTAAAAGGATTAATGCTTCAATCAGAAACTAAACCTAAGTTTACTAAACCTATTATTAGTTTATCTAAAACTTTAGAAAAATTTAAAACTAAAACTAAGGAAATCACTCTTCAAGATTTACAATCTGAAATTAATCAAATTAAACAACATATTCGTGATCTCCAACAAAAAGATAATAAATTAGAAAATGAAATTATTAATTTAAAACTTAAACAAAATTTAAATGATTTTCAACCTAATCAGAAATCACCACATGAATCTCATTCTGAGTCTGAATCTGATCATAATAATCCAGAAAGACTTATATTTGATAATAGATCTCAAGCTACTAACCTTGAAGATAAAAGATTAAATTTACTCAATAAAATTTATATGCAAAAATGGTATTCAAAAATTAAAATCATTGTTGAAGATTTTGAATTAGAATTAGTTGCATTAATTGATACTGGTGCTGATTTAAACTGCATTCAAGAAGGATTACTTCCTACTAAATATTATGAAAAATGTCAAGAGAAATTAACTTCTGCAAATGGTAGTAAGATGCATATTAAATACAAGTTACCTAAAGTGCATGTTTGTCAAAACAATGTTTGTTTTAAAACTACATTTGTATTAGTTAAAAATATGACTGATAGAATCATTCTTGGTACACCATTTATTTCTCTGTTATATCCTTTTACTACTTCTAGTGAAGGAATAACTACTCATGTTTTAGGACAACCTGTCACATTTAAATTCTTATTTCCACCTGAAATGTTAGAATTAAATCAATTACAAGATTGTTCTATTACTCATACTATTAATAGATTAACCCGACATATTAATTTTCTTAAAGAAGAAATTAATTATAAACGCATTGATCAACAGTTAACTGACCCAGTTCTTATTTCTCAAATTAATGATTTTAAACTAAAACTTGAATCAACTGTTTGTTCATCTTTACCTACTGCATTTTGGCATAGGAAAAAGCATGTAGTTACTTTGCCATATATTAAAGGTTTTAATGAAAAACAAATACCTACTAAATCTAGACCTATTCAAATGAATCATGAATTATTAGAAATGTGTAAAAAAGAAATTAATGAATTATTAAAAAATAGGATTATTAGTCCTAGTAAATCACCATGGTCTTGTCCTGCTTTCTATGTTAATAAAAATGCTGAATTAGAACGAGGAGTCCCTCGTTTAGTTATCAATTACAAACCATTAAATGCTGTTTTAGAATGGATTCGATATCCTATTCCCAATAAAAAGGATTTAATTAAGAGACTTAATCAAGCTGTTATTTTTAGTAAATTTGATTTAAAAAGTGGTTTCTGGCAAATTCAAATTCATCCTAAAGATAGATATAAAACTGCTTTTAATACACCTTTTGGTCAATATGAATGGAATGTCATGCCATTTGGATTAAAAAATGCTCCTAGTGAATTTCAAAATATCATGAATGATATATTCAATCCATTTAGTCATTTCTCAATTGTTTACATTGATGACATATTAATTTTTTCACGGTCAATTAGTGAACATTGGAAACATTTAACTGCATTCTTTTATACAATTAAAAGTCATGGCTTAGTCATTTCTGCTCCTAAAATTAAATTATTCCAAACTAAAGTTAGGTTTTTAGGTTATGATATTCACCATAATACTATTCTTCCTATTAGTCGCTCCATTGAGTTTGCGTCTAAATTTCCTAATGAAATTCTTGATAAAACCCAATTACAAAGGTTCTTAGGTTCCCTCAATTACATTGTTGAGTTCTATAAAGACCTTAGGAAAATCTGTCAACCCCTGTTTGATAGGTTAAAAGATAATCCTCCCCCTTGGTCTTCTACTCATACTGCTGTTGTTCAACAAGTTAAACAATATGTTAAATCTCTTCCTTGTCTTGGTATTCCTACTGAGAATTCCTTCAAAATTATTCAAACTGATGCTTCTGATATTGGTTATGGTGGTATTCTACTTCAGAAAGTCACTCCTCAGTCATCTGAACAAATTGTTCGTTATCATTCTGGTGTTTGGAATAAAGCACAATTAAATTATAGTACTATTAAAAAAGAAATTTTATCTACTGTTTTATGTATTCAAAAATTTCAAGATGATATTTTAAATCAAAAATTTTTACTCCGTGTTGATTGCCAATCTGCTAAATATGTTTTGGAAAAGGATGTTCAAAATCTTGCTAGTAAACAGATTTTTGCCCGTTGGCAATCTATTTTAAGTATTTTTGATTTTGATATTACTTATATACCTGGTTGTCAAAATTCCCTACCTGATTTTCTCACCCGGGAATTTTTACAGGGGGGTAAGGGATGAGTGCTACTCCACATATTTCTTATGTTAAAACCCAAATTACCCATTACCAAACCTTGCTCAAACAAGTTAACCGTCGTATTCGCCATCTGAAATTATCCAGACCCACTACTAAAAGAGCCCAATACATCAATCATCAACAGTTACAAGCTCGACGTGTTTTACGTCATGATTATTACAATCATTTGTTTTATTACCAGAATTATTTAGATCTTCTTTCTGGATGCTAACCCTTGTCTCCTGTTTCACAGATGTCTCGTCCAAGGCCTCCTTCTAAGGCTTTGGTCCCCTCTTCTAGTTCCTGTAAACCTAATCAACTCCTAGTTCCTCCTCCTTTGGAGTCCGTTAAACCAACCTCTTCCATTGACATAATTAACCGTTACCATACTCTTGGTACTATTCACCGTCCTGATTATTCATCTGCATTGACTAATGATCCCTTTGCCTCTAGCCAATCAGTTTCAGTTACTCCACTTCCAATTAACCAAGTTCGACCCTCTCGAACTGAATACACTAAATCACATGTTACTAACCTGTTCTACAAAGAACCTAGTCACTCTCGAAGTCACACCATTAATGAAATTGCTCAATTCCATTTTGGCTCTGGATGTCATTTTATTTCTTCACCTCCAGAGAAAAACCTCTCCTATTACAAAGATATCTTGCTCAATCACCATTCCATTTTGATTAAACCTATTCAGGATCGTACTTATGCGTACAAGATCCTATACCATTCACTCTATATTCACAACATTGTATCCCTTGCAGAATGGGGCAATCCTAATCTGCTTCGCGATTTACCTGGACATTCTATTCAATATAATTATCATGATTATATTGATGCCTGGTTCAAATTGTTCTTGTACCAGAATGAGTCATTCAGTCACTCCTGGTTCATCTCCTTTGATCAAAAATTCAAATCTGAATTACCCACTTGGTTTCTGAGATGGTGGACTCATTATGGCGCCATTTCAGATATTCTCCCCAGTTCTCTCAATGAAACCATTGCTTATTTTGCTGCTGTTTACCCATTCACTGTTCATCAAAAACAATTTCCTATTTTGCTCAATTTCATATCCAAATACAAAATTCCATGGATATTTAAATGGCATTATGGAATTGATGATAACATAATTATCCGTCAACATTCAGTCAAATGGTGGCCTAAATTCAATGTGCCCCGAATTATTGAAATTGTTTATGAGGAATTTCCTCCTGATCACTGTGCTCCAACTCCATCCATAATCAAAGCCCAGCAGAACCCAACTGCTGCAATCAGCCAAGGAAGTCAGCCCAGTCTTCCTCCAGTCAATCTTGGAAGCCCCTCATCTAGTGGTTCCAAACCCAAATCATCTAAGTCCAAGGCCAAAGCTCCTGTGATACCAGCCCAGCCGCAGATTCAATCAAAGTCCAAATCAAAGACCCAGTCAAAGCCCATTCCACCTCCTGCTCAGCCCAAAGCTAAGTCCAAAGTCAAGTCCAAGCCATCCCGGGATGAAATGTTCCAAATGGCTCGGCAACTTGTGGATCGAGCCCAAGCCCAGTCAACCAGTTCAGAAGAAGGTTCAGACAATTCAGCACAGTCTTCTGAAGGTTCAACTACTCAATCCATTCCATATGGACGACCCGAGTTCCAAGATGCTCAGGATCCATATGCTTAATCAACATAGGATTCTTTATAAATTTAAATTGGCTTCAATCAATACTCTTTTGAGAAAAGCTGCCAATTTATCTTTATTCTGATTCCTTTATTCACATGTTCCACCGAAAGTGATGAATAGTAAAAGCTACTGTTCACTCACTATTCAGACAATCAACTTTTGTTAAAGCTGCTCAACTGTTCAATCAATCAGCCGAAAGCAACCGACAGCTCTGCTCAATCTCCCATGCTGCCAACTGCCTTCACATGCTGCATAGTTAGATTTATTTTCTATATATTGTAATCAAATGTAATCACTCAGCAACTTTTCATTTTCTTCAACCCTTCAGTTTGTAAGAAAAAAGAGAGTATTCTGAGTAAGGTTTAGTTTTCCCCGTTCTGTACCTATTCAAGATCCTTGCAGATTACAACTATTGTAAGTGCAAGTTATTTTCTGTAATTATTTAAATGTTTTAATTAAATGTTTTAATTTAAGATTTTGGTTCAGTGCTTAATAAATGTTTTAATTTAAGATTTTGGTTCAGTGCTTAATCAATTCTTTAAAATTTGGTTCATATTTGATTTCGTAATCCATTTGGATTTCGTAATCCAAAAGGGGACTCTTGCGAAAACAACGCTCAAGGGGGAACTACACAAGGTGCTTATGCTTGATCGCCCCTAATCCCACGATGCCAGGCCTTTTTAGGGGCGGACGGCAGCATCGCGTACCTACCAAAGCATACGGGCACTAGCACTTGAGCGCACCCGCACCTGCCGCAGGAGAGCCTCTCTTTACCGGTACTCGGAGAGTGAGAGGATCGGCAGTCTGATAAGGCTCTGATACCATAAACGCGGAAGCAGCACGCATATATGAAGAAAATGGATTACGAAATCAAATATGAACCAAATTTTAACAGAATTGATTAAGCACTGAACCAAAATCTTAAATTAAAACATTTAATTAAAACATTTAAATAATTACAGAAAATAACTTGCACTTACAATAGTTGTAATCTGCAAGGATCTTGAATAGGTACAGAACGGGGAAAACTAAACCTTACTCAGAATACTCTCTTTTTTCTTACAAACTGAAGGGTTGAAGAAAATGAAAAGTTGCTGAGTGATTACATTTGATTACAATATATAGAAAATAAATCTAACTATGCAGCATGTGAAGGCAGCTGGCAGCATGGGAGATTGAGCAGAGCTGTCGGTTGCTTTCGGCTGATTGATTGAACAGTTGAGCAGCTTTAACAAAAGTTGATTGTCTGAATAGTGAGTGAACAGTAGCTTTTACTATTCATCACTTTCGGTGGAACATGTGAATAAAGGAATCAGAATAAAGATAAATTGGCAGCTTTTCTCAAAAGAGTATTGATTGAAGCCAATTTAAATTTATAAAGAATCCTATGTTGATTAAGCATATGGATCCTGAGCATCTTGGAACTCGGGTCGTCCATATGGAATGGATTGAGTAGTTGAACCTTCAGAAGACTGTGCTGAATTGTCTGAACCTTCTTCTGAACTGGTTGACTGGGCTTGGGCTCGATCCACAAGTTGCCGAGCCATTTGGAACATTTCATCCCGGGATGGCTTGGACTTGACTTTGGACTTAGCTTTGGGCTGAGCAGGAGGTGGAATGGGCTTTGACTGGGTCTTTGATTTGGACTTTGATTGAATCTGCGGCTGGGCTGGTATCACAGGAGCTTTGGCCTTGGACTTAGATGATTTGGGTTTGGAACCACTAGATGAGGGGCTTCCAAGATTGACTGGAGGAAGACTGGGCTGACTTCCTTGGCTGATTGCAGCAGTTGGGTTCTGCTGGGCTTTGATTATGGATGGAGTTGGAGCACAGTGATCAGGAGGAAATTCCTCATAAACAATTTCAATAATTCGGGGCACATTGAATTTAGGCCACCATTTGACTGAATGTTGACGGATAATTATGTTATCATCAATTCCATAATGCCATTTAAATATCCATGGAATTTTGTATTTGGATATGAAATTGAGCAAAATAGGAAATTGTTTTTGATGAACAGTGAATGGGTAAACAGCAGCAAAATAAGCAATGGTTTCATTGAGAGAACTGGGGAGAATATCTGAAATGGCGCCATAATGAGTCCACCATCTCAGAAACCAAGTGGGTAATTCAGATTTGAATTTTTGATCAAAGGAGATGAACCAGGAGTGACTGAATGACTCATTCTGGTACAAGAACAATTTGAACCAGGCATCAATATAATCATGATAATTATATTGAATAGAATGTCCAGGTAAATCGCGAAGCAGATTAGGATTGCCCCATTCTACAAGGATACAATGTTGTGAATATAGAGTGAATGGTATAGGATCTTGTACGCATAAGTACGATCCTGAATAGGTTTAATCAAAATGGAATGGTGATTGAGCAAGATATCTTTGTAATAGGAGAGGTTTTTCTCTGGAGGTGAAGAAATAAAATGACATCCAGAGCCAAAATGGAATTGAGCAATTTCATTAATGGTGTGACTTCGAGAGTGACTAGGTTCTTTGTAGAACAGGTTAGTAACATGTGATTTAGTGTATTCAGTTCGAGAGGGTCGAACTTGGTTAATTGGAAGTGGAGTAACTGAAACTGATTGGCTAGAGGCAAAGGGATCATTAGTCAATGCAGATGAATAATCAGGACGGTGAATAGTACCAAGAGTATGGTAACGGTTAATTATGTCAATGGAAGAGGTTGGTTTAACGGACTCCAAAGGAGGAGGAACTAGGAGTTGATTAGGTTTACAGGAACTAGAAGAGGGGACCAAAGCCTTAGAAGGAGGCCTTGGACGAGACATCTGTGAAACAGGAGACAAGGGTTAGCATCCAGAAAGAAGATCTAAATAATTCTGGTAATAAAACAAATGATTGTAATAATCATGACGTAAAACACGTCGAGCTTGTAACTGTTGATGATTGATGTATTGGGCTCTTTTAGTAGTGGGTCTGGATAATTTCAGATGGCGAATACGACGGTTAACTTGTTTGAGCAAGGTTTGGTAATGGGTAATTTGGGTTTTAACATAAGAAATATGTGGAGTAGCACTCATCCCTTACCCCCCTGTAAAAATTCCCGGGTGAGAAAATCAGGTAGGGAATTTTGACAACCAGGTATATAAGTAATATCAAAATCAAAAATACTTAAAATAGATTGCCAACGGGCAAAAATCTGTTTACTAGCAAGATTTTGAACATCCTTTTCCAAAACATATTTAGCAGATTTGCAATCAACACGAAGTAAAAATTTTTGATTTAAAATATCATCTTGAAATTTTTGAATACATAAAACAGTGGATAAAATTTCTTTTTTAATAGTACTATAATTTAATTGTGCTTTATTCCAAACACCAGAATGATAACGAACAATTTGTTCAGGTGACTGAAGAGTGACTTTCTGAAGTAGAATGCCACCATAACCAATATCAGAAGCATCAGTTTGAATAATCTTGAATGAATTTTCAGTAGGAATACCAAGACATGGGAGAGACTTAATATATTGTTTGACTTGTTGAACAACAGCAGTATGAGTAGAAGACCAAGGGGGAGGATTATCTTTTAACCTATCAAACAGGGGTTGACAGATTTTCCTAAGGTCTTTATAGAACTCAGCAATGTAATTGAGGGAACCTAAGAACCTTTGTAATTGGGTTTTATCAAGAATTTCATCAGGAAATTTAGACGCAAACTCAATGGAGCAACTAATAGGAAGAATAGTATTATGGTGAATATCATAACCTAAAAACCTAACTTTAGTTTGGAATAATTTAATTTTAGGAGCAGAAATGACTAAGCCATGACTTTTAATTGTATAAAAGAATGCAGTTAAATGTTTCCAATGTTCACTAATTGACCGTGAAAAAATTAATATGTCATCAATGTAAACAATTGAGAAATGACTAAATGGATTGAATATATCATTCATGATATTTTGAAATTCACTAGGAGCATTTTTTAATCCAAATGGCATGACATTCCATTCATATTGACCAAAAGGTGTATTAAAAGCAGTTTTATATCTATCTTTAGGATGAATTTGAATTTGCCAGAAACCACTTTTTAAATCAAATTTACTAAAAATAACAGCTTGATTAAGTCTCTTAATTAAATCCTTTTTATTGGGAATAGGATATCGAATCCATTCTAAAACAGCATTTAATGGTTTGTAATTGATAACTAAACGAGGGACTCCTCGTTCTAATTCAGCATTTTTATTAACATAGAAAGCAGGACAAGACCATGGTGATTTACTAGGACTAATAATCCTATTTTTTAATAATTCATTAATTTCTTTTTTACACATTTCTAATAATTCATGATTCATTTGAATAGGTCTAGATTTAGTAGGTATTTGTTTTTCATTAAAACCTTTAATATATGGCAAAGTAACTACATGTTTTTTCCTATGCCAAAATGCAGTAGGTAAAGATGAACAAACAGTTGATTCAAGTTTTAGTTTAAAATCATTAATTTGAGAAATAAGAACTGGGTCAGTTAACTGTTGATCAATGCGTTTATAATTAATTTCTTCTTTAAGAAAATTAATATGTCGGGTTAATCTATTAATAGTATGAGTAATAGAACAATCTTGTAATTGATTTAATTCTAACATTTCAGGTGGAAATAAGAATTTAAATGTGACAGGTTGTCCTAAAACATGAGTAGTTATTCCTTCACTAGAAGTAGTAAAAGGATATAATAGAGAAATAAATGGTGTACCAAGAATGATTCTATCAGTCATATTTTTAACTAATACAAATGTAGTTTTAAAACAAACATTGTTTTGACAAACATGCACTTTAGGTAACTTGTATTTAATATGCATCTTACTACCATTTGCAGAAGTTAATTTCTCTTGACATTTTTCATAATATTTAGTAGGAAGTAATCCTTCTTGAATGCAGTTTAAATCAGCACCAGTATCAATTAATGTAACTAATTCTAATTCAAAATCTTCAACAATGATTTTAATTTTTGAATACCATTTTTGCATATAAATTTTATTGAGTAAATTTAATCTTTTATAATAAAATCTTTTATAATAATATATATATATATATATTATATTATGTGACAGTTATCATGATATTTTTTGTCTAATTTTGAACAAAAATTAATTTTAGGAGTAAATTGAAAAAAATTTAAAATATAAAGGGTTAAAGTAGAAAAAAATAAAATTTAAGGGACAAAGTAGAAAAGTAGCCAAACATAAAGAGGACACACAACCGATAACAAAATAAATCATATAAAATAATTTTTAAGGGTTAATTACATTAAGATTCTATTAGTAATATTATTTTATTTATATTATTTATAAATCTGTATATATCGAACCTCTTAGCTACGAAAATTATACATATATACTCTTGTGGAAGTGGTATGGAGCCTGGAGGAGATCTCTATGGTGTGAAGTCAATACATTTTTATAGTTAAAAGGTTAAAATGTGTAGATTCATAAATGAGGGAGTAAAATGATATTTGTTAATAGTTAATGGAATCTTAATATAAATGGCCTTAATTTTAACAATACATATACATGATGGAACAATCTAAGTGAAACTATATATTTATAGGTTCTACTATGTAATATGTATGATTTGAATTGTTTTACATAATTGGTCTTCTTGTTAATTTGTATCCATGGTCTGTCCTGTACTACTTTATCCATCTTTGAAGGGCTGCTGAGGTTATGTTATAGCTCAATCTGTTTTGTGGGAGTAGTTGCATATCCCTACTTGTATGATCATAAGGAGAATGAATTGTTCTCCCACATTCATTTCGTCTCTCCAAAAAAAAATAAATAATAATAATAATAATAATAATAATAATAATAATAATAATAATAATAATAATAATAATAATAATAATAATATAATAATAATAATAATAAATAAAAGTAAAAATAAAAATAAAAATAAAAATTGTTACAAACGTGAGAGATGAAATAAGAGGTGAAATATTAAAAATTTAGACCCTGCAAACTACACTTTATTGTTCATTGAAAAATCTAAATAAGTCCTGCAATATTGATTCATAATTATATTTCAATTTAAAATAGTGAATATTAATCACAATCAAACAATTAACGACAAATTGGCACAACGATTTAATGTGAAAAAAATCACAATTAGAGTACCTCTAATTGTGATAAAAAAAAAAAAATTTACAGGCCAAAATCATAAAACAATCCACTAAGAAAATAAAAAGGAATTAACACATGAATATCCTCAATTATCTAGTGAATCCACACCTGAATTGAACAAAACCCAATGTGCCTCTTCCAACACTGTCTTCACCACGGAATTGCTTTGCCTAACGTTAAATCCACAACGTCGATGTCGAATATACGACGATGAGCCCCTCTAGAATCCACCAAAGTTTCAGGTCCAAGTTTTCCGGAATCCACCGATAAACACCCTCTCTTTAGGTGAATAAAAGAATAAAAACAACCCTTGATGTTTGATACTATATAGTTCGTTGATTAATCGATCACCTTCTATACATTAAGGAAACTCATGTAAAAATACCTTCCAATATAGAACACTTTGTATTTTTCTCCTTTCTAAGAATCTGGATAGGTTCAACCCTAAAAGCAGCAAACGGTAAACTTTATAGAAAACAGAACTGCGAAGACCGCTCGAGCGCACACTTCACTGCTCGAGCGGTTTGAATAAAGGCGGTGTAAAACATATAGGCTAAATGCTCGAGCGGTGATATATATTCCCTAGAAGTTTAGTTTGCAGGCAGAGATACTAAATGATCAATTTCACCGCTCGGTCCTGGTACATAGTCAGCGAAGTGGCAAATAAGTAAGGCTCAAGATATAGAATGACAGCACAAACTCCTCTGCATAGGCACAATTCGGATTGGATTCGCATCTAAACAGTCACAACCACACTGAAACAAAAAAACGAATAATATTACAACTGAAAGGAGTTTTATCAAGTGGGATTGTCAATTACAAAAACTTAACATCCATAACTTATGGTTATTTGATGGTTTTGTGTTGTTTCAACTGTTTTTAAAAATTCGAATTCCTACACCGAAATGATGTTAATTGGGAAGTTTTTGCAAGTTTAATATTTGAAAGACTTCATTTTGAGCTTAAGTGAATAGTGTTAGGGAAAATATGTGATTCCCCACAAGTAAATCAATCAATGGGAATAAAAATTAATGTGAAAAAATTAAATCAAAAGCAACACAAGAATTTTTACGTGGTTCCCTCAATGTGAGGTACGTCCACGGGATCGAAATCCGATTCCACTATCAATCAAATAGTTTCCAAACGATTACAAACGAGACACGAATGGTCTCATAAACCACCGTTAGGTGAATTCCAAATAATTACAAATAAACAAGTGGAAAGATCTCACCAAATAGATGAACCAAAATCTTCAAAACCAAAATTGTAGAAGACCCAAAACAAGTTCCCCAAACCTGCCGAAAAAGATCCAAAGCTTTATAACAACCACCAATGAAAATAGCCGCCGAATGCATAGGATGAAGCAATTACTATGGCTGTAGCATAAACCAAGAACCACCAAATTTATTTTCAATGTTGTTCACATAGCTACCCCTTCGGAACAATATATATATATATTGTGAATCTAGGGGTTTTTTTTATCAAATCCCTCGTTGTTACTAAACTAAATTAGGTCTCCACAAATTGGATATGATATATAAAAATATATTATACCTAAATCAAATCAAATTAAAATTCTTTAACAAGCCAATTGGGTCTCACACTCCACACTACAACAAAAAACACATTTGGCGACCCACAAATTTCGTCGCCAAAAGTACAAATTTCGTCGCCAAAAGAATCGGCGACAAAATATACAACTTGTTGCCAAAGCCTTGTCACTAAAAGTATTGGCGACGAAATAAGAAATTGTCACCGTATGTAGACATTTAGCGACAAGCAAAATTGGTCGCCAAAAATAATGTATTTTGTCGCTATAAAATTACAATTTGTCGCTAAAAGGTTAAAATTTGGATAGGCTAGGTAGTTTTAGCGACAAATAAATGCATCGCCAAAAGTACTATTTAACGACAAAATTAATTTGGTCGCTAAAAATCACGTTTTTAGTGACGAGTAAGTTTTGGTTGCTAAAAGTTCTTGGAATAACCACTAACTTTTAGCGACAAAAACAATATGTTGTCGCCAAATATATTAACAGCGACCAAAATACCACCTGTCCCTAAAAATTTAGTACACAAATTTTGATTTTAATAATTTTTCTGTTCAAAATAATCCAAAACACCTGTTTTCCTGTGCACAATATATACACAAATGTAATGTAAATAATAATACACCTGTGCAAGACATTCATACTAATTCAAAATTAATAGCTATGAAAAATCCCAATAAACATAATTACAATTCTCTGACAATCTAAAACATGCATACCAAAGTACTTACGAACTACTAACATCAAACCTATAAATACATTACCAAATCCTATGTCAAAATATTTTCAAAAATACAAAACCAAATATTTTGATGCTAAACATTTAATCCATAAATCATTTACCAAAATCCTATGTCAAAATATTTCCAAAAACACAAAATCAAATCTTCTAATGCAGCCTGAATAGTTTTCCACCATTGCCAATCTGTCACATGAAAAAAGAAAAAACAATATTAGATTGACAAAAAAAAAATAAAAATCTCAATATGAATTTCACAATTTTGTTTTTAATTTTGTAACGGGAAGTCCAATCGGGTACTGTTTGCTCATACAAGTTTGCTCATACAAGTCTATTTAGGCTTAAACAAGTTGTCTGTGCCAAGTTTCGGTGGTTTCAGTGGTCATTTTGCAATTTCAACCCCCAAATGGGCCTTTTAAGTCTTGTGTTTTACATTTTTTCTTGTAACTTTCTAACCGGAAATCCAATCGAGGTCCCGTTTGTTCCTACAAGTCTATTTAGGTTTGAACAAGCTGTCCGTGCCAAGTTTTGGTGGTTTCGGTGGTCATTTCGCAATTTCAGCCCTTGAACGGGCCTTTTAAGTCTAGTGTTTTACAATTTTCCTTCTAATTTTCTCTTCCAACCTAAAGATGCTTTCTAATGACAAAATCATATGTGAAAAAGGATATTTCAGAACATTCAAACCTCAACACTAAATTTGAAAATTGTAGCTTCATAATACAAACACAATTAAGTGGGTGCACCACATATGAAACATTTTTTTATAATATGTCGCATTAAAATATTTGTGAATTTTTCTGTACATAACATGATAGACGGGGAAAATTTTGACAGTCCAAGGCCATACAAAGAGAACTCAATCAACAAAGTAATTTATAGATAATGGCATTATTAGAGTGCAAAAGCCAAAATGCTTTATATACACAACGCCACGATATCACCACAGTAGGCCCTTCAAGCCCAGCCACATCAGCAACCGTACAAAACTCAGAGGTCAGATCATCCAGAGCCCACCTAGATCATATAATCAAATATGTATACTTTAACCTATCAGATCATGCCACATGTCCAGGCATAACCAAACAGCCCTAGAAAAAAGTAATCCAAGATGGCTCCACAATTACAAGAAACATGATAGCTATGAAACCTAACTTAGCTCTACAGTTAGGACTCTAAGGAATCAAGCAGAGTAGTAAGTATTTCAAGCATGGATTTAAAACTTAAGGAGTTTCGAAATGTGTTCAAGTTTCACTTGTTTACCTTTTGAGCCGATGATGAAAATGATTTAGGAATGAAATTTCATTACAGAGAAAATCTCAATTAGAGATACAAGATCTTTAAGTTCCAAAATATAATGTCAAAATATCATAAAACAAGTTGCTTACATAACAAGCTTCAAAATGTGTTAAAGCTCGACTTGTTTACATAATAGTTGATCTCAAACACACTTAATGAGCCAAACACAAGTTGAGCTTGAATATCTTGGCTCATTTTACGACCCTATCTATGGTTGCCTAATTCAACTACAGAGAACCAATATTTTTTTTTCTTAATTAACGATTGTGCTAACTTAGTGACATGTTTATTTTAATTTGGTATGTACTTGACATGTTATTTTTTGTCTATTTTATACTAAGGGTAGTTTACTCATTTACTTGTTTTTGTGTAGGCTCTCTCTTTATGATTGTTGTTGTTTTCATCATATTGTACAATTGTATGATATTATGCTGTATTCTCCATAAACTATACAGTTTGCAAAAATATTTTGAATTATATAACAGTACAATCTCAATCTGGAATCAAATCATACCGCCACTGTGGTGGAGTTGGAACAGAAACAGTTAACAAAAAGGAAAGAGAAACAAAATTTACCAGCATGGTGCCATAACCATCTGCAACTTTGCAGCCAGACATCAGAAATGGATCTTTGGAGCCCTTCTGAACCTGTCAAAAAAGGGATCATGCTAATGAATTAAGAAAACAAAAATTAGGACAACCATATTGCACTATAAAATAGGTGAGGTATTACAATCTTGCTCTCCCCTGTCATGCTTGATTCATCAATTGCAAGAGAGTGACCAGAAATGAAAATTCCATCAGCTGGGACCTGGGACAAGACTTGAAATATGGGAGTCAATAGATGCAGTAAAAAGTGATATTGCAAATGCAACAAGACTAAGAAATTCATGCCATCACCTGATCACCAATTTTCAGAGGTACAACATCACCAACAACAAGGTCAAATATTGATACCTCCAACCTTCTACCACCTCTAATGACCTGGTTGCATGGTTATCTTCAGTTAAGAGGAAAAACCCACAAGCAAAAAACAAAAACAACACAACAATGTAGGTGATGAAAAAGATTCCCAAATTGATAAACCTCCAAATGTATATTCTTCTTCTCGTCATTTAAATTTTGGAACTGAAGGGATTGCTTGTAATCACTTATAGCTACAAAAGTGGGGAAAATACAAAAGCAAGACGGAAAAGAAAAAAAAGTTAAGAAAACATGCTGCCTTCAGTATAGTAAACCATACAATATTTTTTCTATGAAAGTCAAATTTTGACATTACCAAAAGGAATGTGTAAACCATCGTATGGTATAAACATCCACTAAGCACATCAAAACTAGAATCACCATGGAAAATGCTGACCGGAATCCTTATTCACTAACCATACTTTTCACTACCTTCGATTATTTATTTTATTAGATGTTAAGGAAAATCGTTTACCCTCACTACAACAAAAAATTGGAGCTTTATTATTACATTTTTTGGGTTAATCACAGACACCCCTTCAATGTTCACTAAATATCACTTTACTCTTCTCACCTTCAAAATCATACATTTGGATTTGTTTTTTTTTTTTTTTCATTTCTTGGATGAACTGTCGAAATTTTCACAGGAGAAAAAAAAACAGACATTATAAGGACATTGATCTCCGACAAGCACCAAGAGAAGCACATTGAGGGAAGTCCATCATCAATTAACTCATAACATTAATAAACCTCAAATAACTTTACAAAATTATTTTATCATGAATGAATACTTTAATATCTAGAGCACAATGTAGTTTTAACTTTTTAGTCAGTGCAATATATATACATACATGTCAATTCTCTTTGCTAGAAGATAGACTAATGTCTATGTTAATCATCATAGCCTTCAGATTGGCATGAGAGAGAGAAAAAGTGTACTATAATATTTTTTCTTTCTTATTTGCTTTTTGGTCAAGCAATTGCACTGCAATTACTATCATCTCGGCTCTCATCTCAATCTTCAAAGATATGAGATAAATTCTGAATCATGTTATACAAACATGAGAAAATAATCCGATAGTTAAAGAACTCATCCAGATTTAACGGGGAATTTTATCAAACAAAAAGCAGAAATATTACCCCATCATTGATGTATTTTATCGAACATTTGACAGACAAGAAAAATGGGATTTGAACTCTAATGAGAGAAACCAGACATCACAACAACACCCCTAAAAAAATTCTAAAAAGGCACTTGGCAAGAAAAAAAATCAATTAGGGCATATAAATTGCAATTTATAGGGCAAAGAGAGAGAAGCACAATTTGTCGACAGAAAAAATAAGAAGCTGAAGAAGGGGGGGAGAGAGAGAGAGAGAGAGAGAGAGAGAGAGAGAGAGAGAGAGAGAGAGAGAGTCTGCTCAAAGGTAGAAAAATTTCTATGAAACCTACACAATTCCAAATTTGATCGTAATGTACAACAAAAACAAAGTTCAAGTTCTCCGATTCCTCCCATTAAACAAACAGAAAACTAGGGTTTGGTCAAGTTCTCCCCCTCTGGCGGTTACTACCCAGTCCCCCCCTCCGGCGACCCTTAACCTACGGCCACGCCTAACAAAATAAAAAAAAAGTTAGTTTTAGGAGTAAATTAGAAAAAAAACTTGAAACATGAATGATCAAAATAAAAAAAAAAATGACTAAAAATAAAGGGGCAGAGTGCAATTTATCCTAAAAGAATTGGATCCAAATATATATTGAGTAGGTATCTATATTACTGGTTTGAAATATAGAGAGGTCCTACACAGTATCCTTGTGATCCATATCTCAATCAGGAACTTTGAACAAAGTTGCAACTAAGATTCTCTTTATTACCTTATGGGATTGTTTATGGACTTCCTTTTATCAAAGTGTGTGATTTTAACTTTGTTGTCACACACTCACACAGAGACTTTACAAAAAGATAACTGATTATTTCTCTTTTCTTTTTAGGCCTGTTTGGGACTTATATCTTGGCTAAATAGTCAATAGAAAAAAATAGTTAATAAAACAAAATGTCATGTCCTATACATTAATCAACAACTTTTTCTTTTACAATTATCTATTCACCTACAAAAAAAAAAAAAAAATCCACAAATCATCCAAAACATAATTCTTTTTCATTTCATAAAAAAATTTAAAAATCAACTAAAATAGTCAAGTTGCTAAATGACGTATCTAGTCCCATTTTTTTTGACAACTAGACTTATTAAATTTAATAAGGTTATATAGTTTCAAGATCATAGGTGTAGAAACTAAAATGACTAACTTGATAAATAAATTTAAAATGCCCTAAAATATAGTCAAAGCTTACTTGATGTAGTAATTGCCCCCAACGAATGATTGCAGCTTTTTTATCTCTTTGCATTAGCCAATAACCTATAACATTTGAATTGTAAATCAAAGTTTAAATTAAAATCGCACTGTACATGAAATTAATGGAGAGTGGACATGAAATGAATGTTATATGATGAAATTATTAAAAGGGTCACCGATACACAAAATATCTATAATTTTTTGGGCAATGAATAGTTGTAACTTGTAAGAATATTCAACACAAAAATGTGGTCCACCCTCATGACACATCACTTGAATAAAAATACAAAAAAAATGCAAGTTCCCTGGTTCATTCACATACCCAACAAAACAAAACAAGAGTCATATTTTGCATACTCCATCTAAACCAATGGCAAAGACAATCTCAGCCAATGCTCTCGAATATCCCATTAACATATGCTTCTTAATGCCATGTCATGCTTTGTGCTCACAATTGATGGGCCTCATCGACACACTGACAGCGGTGGTAAATATTAATCCAAACAATATTTTTTCACTTTTTAACAATGAAAAATATTTTTCACCCAAACAAATTATTTTTCATTGACTATAAAAAATATATTTTTTTGTTAACTTTTGTTTTCCTTCATAAAAAACTATAGAAAATATAGAAAATAAAAAATAACTTTCACTTAAACAAACGAGCTTAAGTTTGATCTCTGTTTTCTTGGTAACATCCATTTACCTTTTTGCCTTCTAATGCTATATAATACATCACCAAGAAATAAAAAAAATAAAAAATAAAAAAATAAATTTTCAACCAGTCTGTGGTTATTGTAAGCAGATATAATATATATATATATAAAATAAGTAAATAAATAACAGAGATTATCACAGCTCCAAAATCAATCACAAGAACAGAGACAGACACCATAATATGGGTTGCATCAAAGAATTCTCTATAAAGTCTTATATAAACCATCCTTGCATCTCTTGAAAAAGCTCTACATTTCGTTTCTTACAAAAATCAGTCCAAAAATTCAGAACATACCAGTCCCGAAAATCAGTTCCAAAATCAGTCCAAAAATTAGAAAATATCAGTCCCGAAAATCACAATATCAATCCGAAAATCACAATATCAGTCCGAAAAATTAGATTGATGACAAAGAAGAAAAAGAGGAAGATGAGAAAGTGTGAGAGAGTGAGGGAAAAATCAGTCCCATTGATTGTGTTGTGTTCTGCAATGCCGAACAAGAGAATGAAATTGATGATAAAGAAGAAAGAGAGGAAGATGAGACAGTGTGAGAGAGTGAGAGTGAGAGGGAGAAGGAGAGGGAGAGGGAAAGAGAGACGAAGAAGAGGGAGAGAAAACATACCTCTTTGTGCCGCTTCAGGTTGTGGAATGAGAAGATGAATTAGGTCAATTTTGTTTATTCACTTAAAGGTCATTAGAAAAAAAAAAAAGAAGACAGATTTAAAACGACGTCGTTTTGACAAGAAATTTATTGGCGACGAAAATCATTATGTTGCCATAAATATCATTAACCTTTCAGCGACTAGTTTAATTCCGTCGCCAAAAAGTCCCAAATTGGCGACAAACAGTTTCGTCGCCATATATTAATTTCGTCGCCAAAACTTTTTTAGCGCTCCCACCCAAAAAATTAAATTGGCGCCAACCATTTTTCGCGACGAATTGAGATATTTGTTGCTAATGGTGTATTTTTTGGCGACCAACACGTATATTGTCGCCAGAAACATACAATTGGCAACTAAATTCAATTTTGTTGCTAAAAAACGTCGCAAAAAATGCTTTTTGTTGTAGTGCCAATAAGGAGGTATACCCAACAGATAGAATAAGGAAAGCACAATCCAATAGGTTTGGACAAGAAAATATTGGATTTGATGAAATTCTGCTATAGGAGTCACTGTACACACCCTCTCCACTATTTTGAACTTATCTCTCTCATCTGCTATCGAGTTGAGGCGATATTCAAAAACAATTCTTAATGAGACACAAATTTGAGTAAAATGCAATTTTTCTAACTCTGTTGTAGAGCTAGAAGATGTGATGGATGGGAACACGCCAACTAATTTGCGCCTATGTTTCCAACTCGGTGTATTGCTAGCACATGATTGAGCATGTAATTTGGTGTCAACATAGTTGGATGATTTTGTTTGTTGTGATGTTTTGTACGCTCGCCCTCTTTATTAATGTTTATCTTTGTACTTTGTATCTTGAATTTTATTAATGAAGTTTACTTCACATCGCCCAAAAAAAAAAAAGTGATTTTTCTAATACAGACTTTTACTAGCTCAAAATTAACCTGTAAGAAACTACTACCAAAAATCTGCACTAAATCCGCATGAGCAAATCCAGGGGGTGAATTTCACAGAAAAAGAGCCACTAGACAAACACACCTGAGTAGAATTGAGATCCACACGAGTACAAAAAATAAAAAACGCAATTTCAAGTTTCAAAAGTATTATTTTGTTAAAGATTTGGCGTAATTCGTGGAAAGTTTATAAATAATGCTCCAACTTAAGAAAAAAATCTTCAACCCTAGAGAACAACTCCTTTCTTTTAAAAAAAAAAAAAAAAAAAAAAAAAACCCTAAAGAACAACTAGAAAGGCAAGAAGAAGAAATTGATTGCTGAAGCTCCAGTAGGTAGCTA
The DNA here is from genome assembly GCA_030407325.1 of Camellia japonica. Classification (NCBI taxonomy): domain Eukaryota; kingdom Viridiplantae; phylum Streptophyta; class Magnoliopsida; order Ericales; family Theaceae; genus Camellia; species Camellia japonica. The sequence continues at coordinate 20,264,190 of JAPPVO010000014.1, forward strand.
CTCCCTTCTCTGGGAGCTTCCCAAGGTGGATCAATGGTGTTGTCATCAACAATGATAGATTTCACCCCAACTATGGACAGGTAATATTCATTTTTCAGGTTTACATGAAGCGGTAGTCAAGTAATTTGTATAAATGTATTGCGATTTAAGTTTTGATTTGATTTAGATAATCATTTTAAATTTTTTAAAGATCATTTATTTAAGTATAGTTTTCATCCAATCAATGTATTTGACTTTGTGATTGATAATGCGTTATTACACAATCGTTTTCTTTGGTTTTATGGCCAAACCATGAAACGAGTCAGGAAACACATTGTGGCACCGTTTGGGAAGGTGGGTTGGAAGCTTTTTTGACTATTTTAATCACAAAAGATAAAACAGGTTATTTTAGGCATAACAAACAAAACATCACATCTAACCCATGATCATTACACTCTTCTCTCACAAAAAAAGTCAAAAAAGCCAAAAAGCCAAAAAATCCTTCTCAAACCAAGCTTTTTAGCCCAGGCTAAAATAGTCAAAAAAGCCAAAAATTCAAAAAGCCAACCCACTTCCCAAACCAACCCTGTGTCGCAATCCTAATTTAGTGTAAACGATTTTTGCCAGTAAAAATGATTCGTTCCTGCCGTTTGAAATATACTTATCTTCTTCACAATGATGTGGGAGCTTGTAACCATGATACATTATCATATATATATATAATGTTTACTCTTAAAATTTTTCTCTCTCCTATGTGGTGCAACTCTCTTTTCTTCTTTTTTAAAAAAGTGCCATGTAATATACCTTTATACTAATTATTTCTAAAATCTAATATTTAAAATACTTCTAATTAATCTAAACTATCTACAAATAAAAGTTAATAGAATTATATCTACAAAAAATTAATTTACGAATTAATTTTCTTCAATTTTTCTCACTTCTATTCAAGTATTTTATATTAAAATTAAATATATTTCTTATTTTTTATTCTACCTTATTCATATTTTATTATTAATTTATATTGAATTCCCTATTTAATGTGAAATTGTGTATTAGAAAAGATTTATATTTAATTTAAATTTTATATAATTATGTATATAATCATATGCAGTATGTAGAAACAATATAACAAGGATATTAAAGAAAATCAATACTCAACATAATTAATTAATCTATTTGTGTTTTCTTAATCCAACCACAACATAATTATATTTAATTTTTTAAAATAAATTTGATATAATTTCTATTTCTACATATTTTTATTTCCAAATTAATAAAAAAAATTAAAAATTAGAATCACTTTTACTTTTATGTTATTAATTTTTCTTCCAATTTAACTATTATTAATGTCAAAATGAGTATTTATTTTATTATGTTATAATTTAATATCATATAAAATCATTATATATATTTATTTTAGTTATATAGCACGATAGGGTTAAGATTATTAAAATACATATAAATAATTAAAATAAAATTATATATATATTTAAACACTTTTATAGAATGATATGGTTAAAATTATCAAAATAAATAATTAAAATCATTCCTTAATTTTAAATGACTTTTTTCTCTAATTTAATCACTATTTTTAATATTAAAATTAATTTTCATTTTATTATCATATATATATTTTTAAAATACACTTTCATAGTTCAACTGAGCAAAAATTATATTACATATTTCGTAATATATTTTTTAAATAGTTTTATACATATGTACACATTGATATATACATTAATAATTCAAGTAAAATTATTATATATATTATATTTTATATTATAATAAAATTAATATTATTCTTTTGTGTTACGTTTTTGTAATTGACAATCCCGTTTGACAAAACTCATTTCAGTTGTAATTTTATTCAATCTTTCATTTCAATGAGGCTATGAGTGCTTAGATGTAAATCCAATTCGAATTATACCTACGTAGAGCAGTTTGTGATCTTGAGATTCGCTTGTTTGACCGATTGAGCGGTCATTTGTGTGCTCGAACGGTGAATGACATCATCCAGTACTTTTGCAGAGCGCCTAAACTTCTAAGAAGCGAATTTTACCGCTCGAGCACTTGAGCGGTCTTCACGGCCCAATTTTTTATAAAGTGCGTCGTTTGTTGTTTTTAGGATTTGAACCGTCTAGAATCTTAGAGAAAAAGAAAGGGCAGTGTTTTCTATTGGAAGCTATTTTATATGAGTTTTCTTAGTGTATAGAAGGCGATCGATTGATTAATGAACTGCAGATTGTCAAACGTCAATGGTTGTTTCTTTTATTACGTTCACAAAAGAAAGAGATGTTCTTCAATGGATTCTGGAGAACTTGGGCCTGAAGTTTTGATGGATTTCGGAGTGACTTATCATCATGGATTCAACATCAGCATTGTGGATTCAACATTGGGCAAGACAATTCCGAGGAAAAGACGGTGGTGGAATAAGCACATCGAGGTCGGTTCAAGTTAGACATGGATTCGTTAGGAATTTGAATGTATACTTGTGTAATTCCTTTTTTGTCTTCTTAGTGGATTGTTTTGTGATTTTGTCCCATGATTTTTTTCCCCCACAATTGGAGGCGCTCTAATTGTGGTTTATTTCCATGTTAAATCGTTGTGCCAATTTGTTTTAATTATTTGATTGTGATTGTTATTTATTGTTTTAAATTGAAGCATAAAAATGAATCAATATCTCAGGAATTTTAGATTTTTTTTTTTAAATTTTGTAATAGATAGATTGCAAAATATTTCTAAAAATAATTTTTATATAGACATATAAATAATTTAACTTAATTTTATAAAATAGTAGTTGCCATTTTAAAAATAAAAATTCTAAAAAAATTGTCCCAAAAACAAACCAAATAAGGCAAAAATGTTCCAAGCATAAAATACACAGATATAAAACAAAAAAATATACATATCTATAATTGTAAACATGTTCACGTATACATTATATATTTAGAATTTTCTGTGTTCCAGACACTTCTTTCGTTTTCATGAATTGTTATGATCTTCTAATAAAAAGTTAAAGGGCTCAATTCTTCACGACCAAAAATTAGATTTAATTTCAAATTCAGTGATGTGACACTTAATTAAGATATTAAAGGTAATATCATATTTTCTCTAACTATCAATTAATTATATTACTTATACATAATTGAATCTAAAAAATGAGTTTAAAAAATAAGGTTATATATCATTTTCCTTCTTGCCATGTTTAACAGGTTAAATCGTTTAATATATAAAAGAAAATAATTTTATAATAATTTGGCTCAGATCCAATAACATATACACTCGGACCGGGTCTACCAAACATTGAGCACTTAACATAAGCTGGCCCAAACAAAATTGGTTCATTAAATTTGATGCAGCTTGGCCCAATGGGCTTAAACACTAATGGTCGGTCACTCTAGATCATGAGCGTCAAAGCCCAAGACTGAAATGAACCCCATAACTTTTTTAGTGTTTTTTACTTGGTATATTTTGGGGATCATGAGCGTCAAAATAATTTGTTTATGATATTAAAATTTCAATAACTCATAGTCTTTAGTTCGGTAGTTAATTTTGGACGACTTATTTTTTATTTCATAAATTTTTTTGAGATCTCTCGTTCTGATCTGCCAAAAGTGATTACAAACCCTTATTTTTGTAAAAAAATAAAAAATAAAAATGTTTCTTTTATTTTCATTGATCGAAAAATCAATCTATTAAAATCACAATGCTCTTTTTTAATAATTTTCTTGACAGATTTTTGGGTAAGTGAATCTACCTTTTGAACTTGAATAACAATACTCTTTTAATCCAGGGGTGGGTGGTATCGTGGTTCAAACCTGGGGATTAAGCCCTGGGCCAATTTCATGGGCATAGCACCGTTGGTTAGGTGGTTGGATCTCAAGTTGTCTAATCAGCACTTGGTGTGGGTTCAATACTCTCCCGCTGTGCGAGTTCTGACTTAAGCGGAGCTTGTTTTGAGAGGTCGGGGCAAGTTCTCAAGTTATTGTCTCCTCACTCGAACGGCTAATAGGACACTCTGGTGATCTCTGCAAGGGGCGCTGCCTTGGACCTGCGGGAGAATAGGGAGGATTTTCCGGCAAAAAAAAAAAAAAAAAAATTCTCTTTTAAAATCACACTTTTCGTTCATTTTTTTTAATGATAAACTCAAACATTGAATAAATTACTATTAACAAATCAATCTAATTTCTTTTTTTAATAAATTATATACTCAAATAATCTAACAAATGAACAATTTGAATTATCAAAACGAAATCCATAAATAGGCTCGATAGAGCCAAAATGGATTGCACGGAAGCCAACTACTATATTTATAAGAAACGCCTGTGGTACTATATCAAAATCTGGCTTAATTTTATCGTAAAATTTCGTAATATCAATCATAAAATATGTAACTGTAACAAGCCCGCGGGGGACCTCGCTACAGTTCGGACTCGATTTGTGTCACGGTTCTTAATCTTGAACCAAAGAGTCCAAATCCGGCAAATCGTTTTGAGAAAACAGATTTTTGAAAGAAGTGCCAAACATGGACTGCTTTGCCAGATACAGAGTCGCCACCTAAATATTTTATTTTGGGGAAATTTAGGAAACCCTGACTCGTTTGCCTAAGGCCACGTGTCCGTCATCACCAAAGTTGCCTCGGCTCGGGAACTTGGGTACGATTGGGGAAGGTCACTTCGTGAGCACCCCCGCGCGCCCGATCAAAGATCGGCCTCTACTAAACATGATATCGAGTTTTGAAAACCTTATGCATTCTTATTCCGGTTATTAGCTTAGATTTACTATGTGATGCGCACAGCATACAAGTATAGACCGGGTCGCCTGAATTGGAACGAAACATTTCATGCTTGTTTTTGAAAGATGGTTTGCTACCCGCAAGTAGGCTTAAAATGAAGATTTTGCCACCCTCAGGTGGGCTTAGAAAAACATGGTTTTGCCACTATCTAGTGGGCTTAAAACTTACAGTTGATGATTTGTTCCAATCCAAATAACCCAACCTTCACCCACAGGCATTCAGGCAGATATATCACATAAGCAAATAGCCTCATGGTAAGCATGCTATTCATGGCAGTCACTCACACGCATGCAAGGATGCTAAAGCATAAAACTCACCGAGTACTCCAAGCCAAAACAGAAACCGATTAGAAATCCATGCATGATTCTAAATATACAGAAATGCCTAATGCAACACATGCAAAAATGCAACTATAGCAGGCTCGACTATTCTAAACATGGCGTATGGAATGCTACAGCTATCATGTATTCAACTTAGAATTGAAATACAAATGCAGTTAGTATGATGTGCCGAGCCCGGTGCATGCAAGACAGATGAATGAATGCAAACATGCTATCATACTGTATGCTAATTGAAACATGCCCTAATCTAACCATTATAAGCTGGTAAATAAAAGGGAAGAAAGACGTGGGGTTGGAAGACATACATCACACTCACGCACGTTTATTACAACATCGCCCTCGCGCAGAGGGTCCGAATAAATAGTACAGTCCAAATATGTACAAATCCCTAATTAATTTACAAATTAACTAAGAAAAATAATAAACTGGCATGCAAGCCAGGGACTGTCTTGACTCCGTTCCGGATGATGAATGATGCATGTCCGGGTTGCCTTGTGCAGAAATCCACTGCGATGCCCCAATTAGCCTCTGTTTGCAATTGTTTTTGGAATGCGTGCCAAGCTCCGGAAGGCTGCTGATTCTTGATTTGCTGCAACAGAGAGCAAGAAAGGGGCATGGCAATGTATTTTCACATATGTATGCATACCTCGATCCTCGTGCCACCAATCACGCATTTCGATGCATGATGTCCGAGGAGTCGAATTGCACAACTCAATATGAAATGAATGCACATATGAACACAACAAGACCTAACTCCATCATGGATGATCCAGAGTGTCGGTGACTGGGAAATTGAGACACGTTCCGTCACTCGGAGTACGAAACGTACCTCGTTTCCCGTGCTCGGGCTAACTCCTATCCCAAGCACAATGCAATATGCATGACATGCATGAATGCAATTAAGATACAACCTAACATGCACAATGCTATGAAATGGCATACATGATGCACGAGATAACATGGCATACACAATGCGCTAACATACAACCTAGCATACACAATGCTATGAAATGAAATGGCATACGCAATACATGATGGACTTACACCAACACAAGTGGACCTCAGCCACACTCACATAGGAGGCCATTAGATGAAAATGAGACAACTCGAGATGCGTGCACGTGTGCACGCAAACCGAGGACCGACCCTAAGGCACAAAATGCCACTCTAACAAGACATGGCAAAACATGGAATATGGCATACTAGTATGCAAATTTCAGCAGCAAAAGGTGATGCAAAACAGCCCCGAAACATGGAAGCATGGCACCCGAAGCATGAAATGAATCCCGAAACACGAAATTAGGCATACGGAATGACCTATGACTATGCAATGCATGCATTATTCGAACATGGAGTGTGAAGACAGAATCAAGACAGCCCAAAAATAAGCATATTTTCAGTTCTAAGCAAGGCTAAACAGTGAGCGCAAATGGGGCTAAACTAGCATGCCAAAAATGGCCCCGAAAGCAAGATAATGAAGCAAGTGACAGTTTCTGAGTCTAAACAGAGAAGGTACCTTCTACAATGTCGAAGAGGGGCCCAAAATATGGTACTTTACAGTTTACCACAAGCCACAAAAACAGACACAAGTATGGCAAAACTCTCATGAAAAAAGTGGGCCTAAAGGAGGACAAAGAAGTAAGTGATGCATGCTGGCCCCAAACAGATGAAGGTCCTTCAAAAAAGTTGAAGAGGGACCTAAAATATGACCTTTTACAGTTTATGATCAAACCCAAAACAATGCACAAGCATGCTCAAAATACTATGCAAGATAAGGCCAAAAAGAGAGCTATAACACAAAGTATAAAAAGGATGCTCCAAACAACAAAATACCCTTAATAAAACATGAATATGGGGTCAAAATGAGGCCATTTACAGTTTGGACCAAAGTCCAAAAATGCAAGCACAAGGGGTTAGCAAATCATGTAAAAATAGGACCATAAGATGGATATAAAGGCAAGTGACAAAAGGAAGCCTCAAACAGTGATGAGCCCTTCAACAATGTTGAAGAAGGGTTCAAAATAATCCACTTTATAGTTTATGACAGAGCTCAAAACAGTTTATAAATAGGCCTAAAATTCTATGCAAGAAAGAGGCATACAAGAGGACTAAAGAGGCAAGTGGTACCTAGGGACCTTAAATAGGGAAGGACCCTTAAACAAACATGAAAAAGAGCTTAAAATATGATGTTTTACAGTTAGGGTCGGAGCCCAAAAACGCAAGCAAGAAAGACTTATATATTGAGCAAAATAAGGCCAAAAAAGAGGAGAGATGTGCTTACCCTTGTAGACCAATTCTTTGACAGCCTCTTGGCTTGAGAAAAGATGCCTCCTAAGCTCTGAAAAGATCCTCCAAGCTGCTGGAATGGAGTGGTGGTGTGGTGCTATGTGGTGGTGTAGAAAGGGGCCAAGAACAAAAGAGTTTTGATGCTTGGAATATAGAGAAAGAGAAATTAAATGTAGGAGGCTTAAACAAAACTTTCTAACCCTCTCAAATGCAGCTGGAGCTGCTGGATATATAGGCACAAAAGGTGGAAAAGAGGGGGAAAAATGGGGGGGAAATTGAAATTCAAATTTCCCCCCAAAAAGGCCAAAAAGTGAGATAAAGAGGCAAGTGGTAGCTGATGGCCTCAAACCGAAGAGAGCCCTTCAACAAAGTTGAAGAGGGGCTCAAAACAAGACATTTTTAAATTTATGACCAAGTCCAAAACAGCTCACAAGTAAGCCTAAAATACCATGCAAAAATAGGCCTAAAAGAGAGTTAAAGAGGCAAGTGATAGTAGGAGACCTCAAACAACAAAAGGTCCTTAATCAAAAATGAAAAGGAGCTCAAAATATGACTATTTGTAGTTTGGGTCGGAGCCCAAAAATGCTTGAAAGCAAGGCTCGGGGGCCAAAACTCGCAGCCCGGGGCCCCGAAAACTGACTGTTAGGCATTGGGAGTGGTGTTCGACCACGAAGTTGGTCTCTCGGACCACAGTGTCCCTCAAAAGGGAGGAAATAAGGTATGTGCCAAAAACCGGAGCAAACGGAGGTGGTTAAGCGGTCCCGAACCGAGGCACACGGCCATTGGCTCCGAAAAACCAGAAACCGGGCTCCAAACGGGAAAAAATGACCTACGACCACGAAACGTAGCCTACGGCCACTGAGAGATGATCTACGAGACCTCTCCCTCCATTCGGGAAGAGAAAACTGTGAAAACGGAGCCTGGTTCGCAAACTGAGGCAAAGCACAAAAGAGTCCGAAGTCCGGAGGCAAGGCTTGCAGCTAGGAGTCCGCAACCTCAGAACGAGCACAACATGCAACATCACCAAGCGCTCAATCGGTGACGTCTGAGTATTAAGGTCGGTCAAAAATGGGATGTCTACAGTTGCCCCTCTTTGACAGAACTCGAAAGTCATAAGAATGACGGGAGTGAATATCAAAGCCCAGAGACGACCCATTTTTGACAAGGCCGAAGACTCAGACAAACAGGTGAGATAAACAGAGATGTGCCCGCAGGCGCGCCCGCAGGCAGGGGGGCAAAATGCAACTGGCAATGCAAGACACCGAAGGTGACTCAATGATCATGCAAATGTAGCAAGCTGTAATGAAGCACATATTCACAATAGATGCAACAGTTTTAAGCAAGAATGCAAAAGCAACAACTACATTTCATGCAGTTAAGAATGCGGAGAATTTATTCAATTCTCGCCACGTCTCACACGGAGAAGATACAATACCTGCGGTTTGTCTCGTCGCACCAGCCTCAAATGAACCGTACATACAATATCGTGCCTCATGGTGCTGGGATCTCTCGCTTCTTCTTGGTCGAACCACAGGTGCTACTTTTCTCCCTGACTATGGTTGCAGCTTTCCCTATTCTCCAACAGGGTGACAGAGTAGGTTGGATCAGTATCTAGAATTGAGGCGCATACAGATGCTATCTCAATCTATGGGGCTGCCATACAGATTTCAAGCCGAGGATATACCCCTGGGTATTTAAACCAAACTTTCGTCTCGGAAATCCCGGACCTTTGCGTTCTAGGCATGAGCCATTCGAACTCTAGTTTCCACCGTCTCAGTTGGTCTCTTAGGAACTCACCGCTAACACAGGCAGGTGGCTATACCAGACCACCGGAAGTCGTTCGGGCACGACAAACACCAAAGGAATTGCACCTTTAGAGGATTTAAGGTCTCCTAGACCGGGCAATAAAACAGATATGATGCAATGGATGTAATAGATGTGATGCAATAGATAATAGATGTGATGCAACAGAGAGTACAATGATGCAAAATGGTGACATATGCCAACCACGCTGGACTCGTGAGTGGAGGAAGAACAAAGAAAATCAATCAGAAGCGCGTTCCACGCAACCTAAGATAAATTCCAAACACGCTGAAATCGTGTAAGGAAGGGGAGACTCCAATCACGCTGAAATCGTGAGAAGAGGTAAACAAAAACAACCCGCCCCCCGTGTTTACAACGCAACCTGGGATAAATTCCAAACACGCTAAAATCGTGTGAGGAATAGAACACTCAAACCACGCTGAAATCGTAAGAAGATGTCTGAAAACAACCGCTCAAGTGCGCGCACAACGCAACCTGAGATAAGATCCAAACACGCTGAAATCGTGTGAGGAACGGGACACTCAAACCACGCTGAAATCGTGAGAAGAGGTCAAAACAATCCGCCGCGCGTCTACAACGCAACCTGGGATAAATTCCAAACACGCTGAAACCGTGTGAGGAACAGAACACTCAAACCACGCTGAAATCGTGAGAAGAGGTCTGAAAACAACCGCTCAAGTGCGCGCACGACGCAACCTGAGATAAGATCCAAACACGCTGAAATCGTGTGAGGAACGGGACACTCAAACCACGCTGAAATCGTGGAAGGAGGCCCAAACAACAACCGCCCAGATGCGCGCACAACGCAACCTGAGATGAATTCCAAACACGCTGAAATCGCGTAAGGAACGGGACACTCAAACCACGCTGAAATCGTGAGAGGAGGTCCAAAAAACAACCGCTCAAGTGCGCGCACAACCCAACTTGAGATAAATTCCAAACACGCTAAAATCACGTAAGGAACGAGACACTCAAACCACGCTGAAATCGTGAGAAAAGGTCAAAAAACAACCGCTCAAGTGCGCGCACGACGCAACCTGAGATAAGATCCAAACACGCTGAAATCGTGTGAGGAACGGGACACTCAAACCACGCTGAAATCGTGAGAGGAGGCCCAAACAACAACGCCCAGATGCGCGCACAACGCAACCTGAGATGAATTCCAAACACGCTGAAATCGCGTAAGGAACGGGACACTCAAACCACGCTGAAATCGTGAGAGGAGGTCCAAAAAACAACCGCTCAAGTGCGCGTACAACGCAACCTGAGATAAATTCCAAACACGTTGAAATCGTGTGAGGAAGGGGAGGCTCCAATCACGCTGAAATCATGAGAAGAGGTAAACAAAAACAACCCGTCCAGCGCGTCTACAACGCAACCTGGATAAATTCCAAACACGCTGAAATCGCGTAAGGAACGGGACACTCAAACCACGCTGAAATCGTGAGAAGAGGTCCAAATAAGCCCGCCCAGCGCGTCTACAACGCAACCTGGGATAAATTCCAAACACGCTGAAATCGCGTAAGGAAGAACCAAACTCTAACCACGCTAAAATCGTGAAAAGAGGTAAACAACTCGGGAGCGTGTTCCACGCAACCTAAGTTAAGTCCCGGGGGACAATGATCCTAAACGCTACTTAGCGTAAAAGGATAAACAATAAGAGGTAACACAAGATGCAAATAAATGCAATAAGTGCGATGATACGATACATGTTGCAAACAATACGGAGCGTGATGTTTAAGCAATGCAATAAACAAACAAAGCGGCACTTTCGAAAGCACCTCATGGAGTGAGTGGCGGTAAACCGCTTTATTCTGATGGGGAATGGTACTCAGGGAGAGCACTTCTGATCGCCATTCTGGCTCGAAACAGTGAAACAGTCAACACAGTATTCTGTTCACTTTGAACACACAGCTCGTATCGGCATACTGCTTATTCTGAACACGCAACTCATAACACAATATTCTGCTTATTTTGGAACATACGGCTCACGCAAGACACTGCTGATTCTGAACACACAGTCTGTTCTGAACACAACTCATTCTGAACTCATAGCCTATAACACAGTATTTTGTTTATTCGGCACACAGCTCTTATAGTACACTGCCCACTCTGAACACGCAGCTCATAACACAGTATTCTGTTTGTTCGGCACATAGCTCTTACAGCACACTGCCCACTCTGAACACACAGCTCATAACACAGTATTCTGTTTATTTTGAACACACGGCTTATAAAGACGAAACTTGCAGAAGTTGAAACACACTCAGATGCTCCAAATTTTCTCTCTTTTCTTTTGCTTGGTAGCCCGAAACTTTCATAGCTTCAGATGGGTCCTGGTTTTACTGTTTTCACATGACCTGGGTTGAACCTCGCGGCTTTATGAAAGAACCAATCCTGATTTGCACAAATGTGGAGAACGACACGGCACTCAGAGCACAAAATGATTTTTGAAAATGAAATGAGAAAAGTGTTCTCAACTGGGTATTGAGCCTACAACTGACCACAGCCAAAACGACTCAACAATGGAAAGCAAAGGTAGAGCACACCTAAACACAACTCAACAAAGGGAAAACAAGGTAAAATGACCTAAACACTATTGAGTAACACTCGAAACGACTCAAAACAAGAATCGAGATAAAACAAAAAGACACGACACGCAGACATGCACAGGGAGCCTGTTTCTCTGGGTATTATTTCCACCCCTTCTTATTTGTGATTCTCACATCACTCAGCCCTCAGGCTCGGCTTTTCTCACAAAACCCTTTTCCTCACTTTTTCTCTCAGCGCACATCTCTCTATTCTTCAATCTCTCATTTTAAATCCCTTCTGGGTGGTTGATGGATAAACAGAAAGTGTGGGCTCTTGCCCCTATCATTTCGCTAGATTCTTCTTCTTCTGCACGCAGCTAGTGAGTCTCCCACAGAGGGGCTGTGCTACAACTGGGTGTGTAGCAAATCTGCAGCTGACATCGGTTGACGATGCTCTGCTGGAGAGTTTGGACGTGATCAGATCTGTCCAGATGAGGGAGTGGAATATCTTGATCCATTCCAGTTCGTGCTTCGCACTTGGGCTGATACCTCTCGCTCGCTCGAGAGGGTGAGAGAGCTTTCAGCCCTTTTGCTGTTAACTTCAGTTGTACCTTTTCTGGCAGGTAGAGTGCCCTTCTTGGCAAGTATTGTGGCAATGGGGAAAAGACAGAACACCTGACTCAACTGTGGCCCTAGTTCATCATTTTTCGACCATTTTTTGTTTTTTGGCTTTCTACTAAGACAATTTTGACCAAAATGAGAGTCAGATTAACATGCTTGTTCAATTTTCTGATTCAAAATCATGCAAGTAGGTTTGAGCACTAAAAATTTTCCTTTTTTTGGTCCAAGAAAAGGTCCAGTTTTGGAAAAATGGAATGTTTTCGAGAGAAGATTAGTCAACCTCAGTAAAAATTTTCAAAAAACTGTTTTTGCAATCGGCCACTGCTCAACGAGCATAGAACCCACTCTCGAGATGCACAACCTCAGATCCGAAGGAAATTGCCCCTTGCTTGAAGAGAGCTTGCATGGCAACGGAAAGTTGCTCCTTGTTTGAACGGCACCACGGCGCATTGAATGGCAACGGAAAGTTGCCCCTTGTTTGAATGGCATCGCGGCGCATTGAATGGCAACGGTAAGTTGCCCTTTGTTTGAATGGCACCGTAGCGCATTGTAGTCATCCTTGAGTGACGAACACAACCAAATTCTCTTGGATACAGAGAAGGCGAAGATGATCAAAACCATTACATGGGCACAATCAATTGAAGTGTTTTACGGTTGGACTTCAGAATGAAGTTGCCTACGTATCCCAAAGATGGGAATCAAGCCTTACGTAGTTCAGGGTTAAGGTACACTCGGTATATTTAACCTCTTCTTTATGCTCTAACTTTTGCCAAGCGCGCCTGTTGCAGGTTTTTCAACCTTGCGAGCTTTGTTTTCTTTCTTTTCAATTCTTTTCATTTCTTTTATTGATTTTCTTTTTTTTTTTTTGTTTTATTCTTTTTGCATTTTTCTTTTCTGTTCTTTTGTATCTTTTCTCTTTTTTTTTTTTTTTTTCTTGCTTCTTTTCTTCTCTTCTTTTTTATATCTTCTTTTCTTGCTCTAACTTTTGCCTGGGCCGCCCTTTCGGGTTTTCGGCCCAGCGAGCCTCTCAAAGGTAAAAGTGTAGCTTTGTCATGTCACATGTTTTGAGATCCTGAAGTCATCTGAATCCAGGAATGGTTGTTGTTCGCTGATCGATGCAGGAGTCCATCCATGGGGAGTGTATTTTGCCCCTAGTGTTGTGGATAGGACTCGTCGACTCATTTTTTGACTCTTCGAGCGCATCTGACATTTTTGCCCCTCCAGTTCGAGGGTAATTCTCTGATTTAGCTTTGCAAGCTTCTTTTGATGACATTTGACCTTCTTGATCTGACTTTCCTGCCCTAGTTCGAGGGCTGCTTTGAATTTGGCCACACAGGCCTCACATTGTGGTTGACCATTGAACATTCTGAATCCGAGTTGAAGGTTTAAAAGCAAGGGGTCGAGTCTCGAGGCTGAGAGCGATCCTAGGCTGCACAATCTCAAGAGCAATTCTACACAGGTCTTTGCAGGACCGCGCAAAACATTTTTTTTGAAATCTTTTAAGGAAGCGACCAGTCGCTCTCGCGCTGAAGACAGTGTAAGAACCAATCTGGATCAAGCAGGATCCTTTCCCAATACTCACACTAACAGCATGATTTCATTCATTAGGGCGTAGCACTGCCTTCTTTTCTCTTAATTGATCAAATTTTTGCAAATCCCGAGAATTCCTTCCTCTTCGTTTTCACCGCAGCTGCAGTGTAAAAAGCTTTGAAAAACTTAGGTCAATGCAATGTTTCAAGGCACAAGAGAGCAGGGTGGAATGCCTTCTTTCATTCAAACTTCTCTGGCACAACTGGCGCAAGGCAGAAGCAAACACGCGAGTGTGAAAATCACTGCTGTTCATTCTCAATCTGTTGGCACACGACTGGCTCCCTGGCAGAAACAGACTCAAAACAAAACGAAAAGACAAACACGAAAAAAATGGTGACGCCGAGGTAACACCCCCGGAATCACCCGACCTTTGTACAACAGGACTGACTTGATACAACAAGACAGACCCTACTGACTCAGTATGAAAGACTGACTCAAAACAAAAGGACAGACTCAAAACAAAACAACAAGACTGACTCAATACCCAAGTCAGAATGTACAAATTAACAACATTCGCGAATGTGCTCAAAAAAGTGCATGCCATCCACCATATCTGGAGTTAATTGAGTGTCCCCGCAGGTGGTTCATCCCCCGATCACATCACATTATCCCCCACAAGTTCACTGATCAAGTGCCGATAGACTTTGCAGAGCTTGGCGCGACAATGACCCCGTTGTCAAATAGATCCTGTACTTCATGGCGAAGACGGAAGTCAGTTGTCGTAGTATGGCCAGTTGCTGATGGAAGGCACAGTACTGGCGGCATCCATGCTGTAGCCGGAAGAGGATTTGGGAGAGGCCGAGGCTCAAGGGGTTTGAGATGGCCTTGTCCAACAAGGATTTGGAAAGTTTGGACAAGGCATGTGGAGGGAATGGAAGACCCTCTGACCTCGGGGTTGGTACTTCTGGGTTTGTGGATTTTTGCTGGACGCACCAGTAAAGGGATTGGCAGGTGCTGGCCTGGTTTGTTGATCTCTTCTAGTGTAGGATTATAGCTGAAAGGAACGTTTCTGATACAATGACCCTTCTCCCGGCTTGCCCCTTGATTCAAACTGCCCCAACTTGAGTGGCGAAAATGTCGTCCACAGTTTTTGCAACAACTGCGAGCACTTGCTCTTTGTTCCAGTCCCTCGGCTTTCAAAGCCTCAACAGCCAACAGAAGATGTTCATGGGGATCCATGCCCGCCCCTATCTTGTTCTTTCCACTCGCCTCCACTTTGCCAAGGATTGGCATTCCTCAAATGCAGCCCGTTCCAAGACTGGGGAGCCTTTGTCGTAAACTCCTTAGCATGTTCTGTGGTCGATGATGGAGCCAATGTCCCAGAGGCTAGATCTGTCACAGTTCTTTTTAAGATCTTCGATCATTCTCTTTAGCTCAGAAGTGGTGGGCTCACGGGTTTGAGATGATTGGGTCCAGGTGCATCCATCATGCATAGTCCGTGCTTTCTGGAATGAACACCTCAGGCTTGGGTAGATGGGCTGGGTGATGTATATGCTGGGGTCGAAGGTGGATGGTAGTGGTATGGATGAGGTTGATCTGGGGAGGTGACGAGTCAGTACTAACCTGAGGTCCTTTGGGTGAGCTAGGGTTTCTTCGTCGTCTATAAGATCCTGAATCTTATGACGGAGGCGGATGCAACGGTTCGTATCATGACCGGGTTGTTGATGATAGGCACAGTATTTAGATGGGTCATATCTTGTTGGAAGAGGGTTTGGAAGGGGTTGGGGTTCTAGGAGTTCTAGGTGCCCTTCTTCTTGCAGCTTTTTCAAAGCTTGGGAGAGGCTCATGTAAAGAGGATGGAATTTTCGGGCTTGGGGCCGAGTTGAAGTGGTTGGTTTTTGGCCATTGAGGGAAGTGGTGATAGTGTCTACTTCTTCTGAGCATTTCGCAGTTGTGCTACCATCAGTAGTAGCATTAGAACTGCGAGCAACATTCCTCTTCAAAGGCTCATTATCTTCTGCAAAGATCCTTGTCTGATGGCATCCTCGATTTGAACCCCCATCTCATGCAGATCTGAAAAGGTAGGGAAGGGAAGAACAATCATTTTCTGCTGCATAAGCTTGGGCTAGAGATTGCGCACAATCATCCGAATCTGATCTTTGTCAGTGGGCCTAGTGGTCATCATTGAGGCTTTTGCTCTCCATCTCGTCACAAATTCTGAGAAACCCTCCTTTGGTTCTTGGCGGGTGACTTTGAGATCACGAGTTTGTGACCTCGATCTGTGTGTTATAGAGTATTAAGCAATAAAGGCCTCAGCCAGCTCTTCCCAGTTCTGTTTCACAGAGTTCTCCAATTTTGCATACCAGATTGCGGCTATCCCGGACAGGATTCGGCCGAATAGTGACAATTTCTGGGCTGTGGTCAAACCCATTGGCCTCAGGATATTAGAAAACAGCTGGAGGTGCACCATTGGGTCTTCAGAGCCATCGAATTGATCGATATGTGGCATCTTGAACCGATCCGGTAATGTCACCACTGAGTCGGTATAACCATCCTCTATATCAGGAATAGAATGGGCCCCCTGAGACTTTTTGAACAATTTCTCAAGCTTGCTCACTTTCAATGCTGTGGGGTCCGTCTCGAGCTCAAAGGGGGAGTCTGGTAGGTTGGTGGGTGTTTTAGATAGCTAGAGTAGAACCGGGGGCGGAGCTGCCCCGCCTGGATGTCCGTATCATCCTGGACGTGGGTTGCCTCCCCGAGTATGGGAACTCTTGGTGGGGGAGGAGCCTGGTGTGAAGTAGATACTCCGGTTTGCTTGCTCTAACTCTGGCATTGTCCTCTTGTCACCTGTTGGACTATGATCACGACCTGTTGCTTGGCGAATTCCGCTTGACGGACACAGGTCTCCTCGCTGCATGAGCTTCATACTCTCTTGAAGCTGACGCATCATTTCTTCCATCCCTGCCATACTGCCCTGACCTAGCTGAATAACAAGTGTATCTCCCTGAGGTATCTCAACCCACTGCACACACAGGTGAGATGGATAATGACTGCTAATCCGAAGATTGTTAAACTGATGATCTGTGCTTGACTGGCCTTTTTACCCGGCCTCTGGCGAAGGAACACTGATTGCCCTTGAATGGAATCTCTGACCTGACAAAGTCTTTTGACACGCGTCCAATGAACCTGGGGGGTATCGGAGCCTTCTGAAGCTATGGTTCCAAGACTACCTAGCAAAAGGAAAAACAGAGAGCATCTCAGCCTGATTTCACGATAACCCATATGAGCCGAGCTGAATGACTGTGCCCCTACAGAATTTGCCTAAAACTGATACCCTCAGGTAAACTGAATCCCAAAATTCTGAACTGGTGCCCGCAGGCCTGATGCCCAGACTTGTAAACTGATACATGCATTCCTGTAGAGACGCACTCTAAAAGCACATAACAAGCAAGTGAGAGCCAAAACACCCCTATGGAGGGGTAGGGTTCCCTGTCCTGTTTTGTCAGGAGCTAGGGTTTCACTACGCACGCAGCGATTTCAAACAACCTATATCGGGTAGCACCTGTCCTAGTTTGGAATGGTCACTATGGATTCGAATATGCACTAGGTCGAATGGTCAAAAAGGGTGCCCCGGTAAACCGGAGTTTGTGTTCCCATACTGGCAGAGCCCACAACCGGTCAGCCTTATGGTCATGCCTTGACAAGACAAGCCTCCGGCAAACCGTTCAGGAATAGCAGATGGCAAACACGGTGTCCTAGGCGCACCAATGCAAATGCAATGCAAAGAAACACATAAGCGTAGTCAAAACAAGATATCATGAGTTCCAGTCAAGTTCTCTAAATCCCCAGCGGAGTCGCCAGAAACTGTAACAAGCCCGCGGGGGACCTCGCTGCAGTTCGGACTCGATTTGTGTCACGGTTCTTAATCTTGAACCAAAGAGTCCAAATCCAGCAAATCGTTTTGAGAAAACAGATTTTTGAAAGAAGTGCCAAACATGGACTGCTTTGCCAGATACAGAGTCGCCACCTAAATATTTTATTTTTGGGAAATTTAGGAAACCCTGACTCGTTTGCCTAAGGCCACGTGTCCGTCATCACCAAAGTTACCTCGGCTCGGGAACTTGGGTACGATTGGGGAAGGTCACTTCGTGAGCACCCCCGCTCGCCCGATCAAAGATCGGCCTCTACTACTAACATGATATCGAGTTTTGAAAACCTTATGCATTCTTATTCCGGTTATTAGCCTAGATTTACTATGTGATGCGCACAGCATACAAGTATAGACCGGGTCGCCTGAATTGGAACGAAACATTTCATGCTTGTTTTTGAAAGATGGTTTGCTACTCGCAAGTAGGCTTAAAATGCAGATTTTGCCACCCTCAGGTGGGCTTAGAAAATATGGTTTTGCCACTATCTAGTGGGCTTAAAACTCACAGTTGATGATTTGTTCCAATCCAAATAACCCCAACCTTCACCCACAGGCATTCAGGCAGATATATCACATAAGCAAATAGCCTCATGGTAAGCATGCTATTCATGGCAGTCACTCACACGCATGCAAGGATGCTAAAGCATAAAACTCACCGAGTACTCAAGCCAAAACAGAAACCGATTAGAAATCCATGCATGATCCTAAATTATACAGAAATGCCTAATGCAACACATGCAAAAATGCAACTATAGCAGGCTCGACTATTCTAAACATGGCGTATGGAATGCTACAGCTATCATGTATTCAACTTAGAATTGAAATACAAATGCAGTTAGTATGATGCGCCGAGCCCGGTGCGTGCAAGACAGATGAATGAATGCAAACATGCTATCATACTGTATGCTAATTGAAACATGTCCTAATCTAACCATTATAAGCTGGTAAATAAAAGGGAAGAAAGACGTGGGGTTGGAAGACATACATCACACTCACGCACGCTTATTACAACATCGCCCTCGCGCAGAGGGTCCAAATAAATAGTACAGTCCAAATAATTCAGTCCAAATAATGCAGTCCAAATATGTACAAATCCCTAATTAATTTACAAATTAACTAAGAAAAATAATAAACTGGCATGCAAGCCAGGGACTGTCTTGACTCCGTTCCGGATGATGAATGATGCATGTCCGGGTTGCCTTGTGCAGAAATCCACTGCGATGCCCCAATTAGCCTTTGTTTGCAATTGTTTTTGGAATGCGTGCCAAGCTCCGGAAGGCTGCTGATTCTTGATTTGCTACAACAGAGAGCAAGAAAAGGGCATGGCAATGTATTTTCACACATATGTATGCATACCTCGATCCTCGTGCCACCAATCACGCATTTCGATGCATGATGGCCGAGGAGTCGAATTGCACAACTCAATATGAAATGAATGCACATATGAACACAACAAGACCTAACTCCATCATGGATGATCCGGAGTGTCGGTGACTGGGAAATTGAGACACGTTCCATCACTCGGAGTACGAAACGTACCTCGTTTCCCGTGCTCGGGCTAACTCCTATCCCAAGCACAATGCAATATGCATGACATGCATGAATGCAACTAAGATACACCCTAACATGCACAATGCTATGAAATGGCATACATGATGCACGAGATAACATGGCATACACAATGTGCTAACATACAACCTAGCATACACAATGCCATGAAATGAAATGGCATACGCAATGCATGATGGACTTACACCAACACAAGTGGACCTCAGCCACACTCACATAGGAGGCCATTAGATGAAAAGAGACAACTCGAGATGCGTGCACGTGTACACGCAAACCGAGGACCGACCCTAAGGCACAAAATGCCACTCTAACAAGACATGGCAAAACATGGAATATGGCATACTAGCATGCAAATTTCAGCAGCAAAAGTGATGCAAAACAGCCCCGAAATATGGAAGCATGGCACCCGAAGCATGAAATGAATCCCGAAACACGAAATTAGGCATACGGAATGACCTATGACTATGCAATGCATGCATTATGCGAACATGGAGTGTGAAGACAGAATCAAGACAGCCCAAAAATAAGCATATTTTCAGTTCTAAGCAAGGCTAAACAGTGAGCGCAAATGGGGCTAAACTAGCATGCCAAAATGGCCCCGAAAGCAAGATAATGAAGCAAGTGACAGTTTCTGACTCTAAACAGAAAAGGGCCCTTCTACAATGTCGAAGAGGGGCCCAAAATATGGTACTTTACAGTTTACCACAAGCCACAAAAACAGACACAAGTATGGCAAAACTCTCATGAAAAAAGTGGGCCTAAAGGAGGACAAAGAAGTAAGTGATGCATGCTGGCCCCAAAGAGATGAAGGTCCTTCAAAACAGTTGAAGAGGGACCTAAAATATGACCTTTTACAGTTTATGATCAAACCCAAAACAGTGCACAAGCATGCTCAAAATACTATGCAAGATAAGGCCAAAAAGAGAGCTATAACACAAAGTATAAAAAAGATGCTCCAAACAGCAAAAGACCCTTAATGAAACATGAAGAGGGGGTCAAAATGAGGCCATTTACAGTTCGGACCAAAGTCCAAAAATGCAAGCACAAGGGGTTAGCAAATCATGCAAAAATAGGACCATAAGATGGATATAAAGGCAAGTGACAAAAGGAAGCCTTAAACAGTGATGAGCCCTTCAACAATGTTGAAGAAGGGCTCAAAATAATCCTCTTTTCAGTTTATGACAGAGCTCAAAACAGTTTATAAATAGGCCTAAAATTCTATGCAAGAAAGAGGCATACAAGAGGACTAAAGAGGCAAGTGGTACCTAGGGACCTTAAATAGGGAAGGACCCTTAAATAAACATGAAAAAGAGATTAAAATATGATGTTTTACAGTTAGGGTCGGAGCCCAAAAACGCAAGTAAGAAAGACTTATATATTGAGCAAAATAAGGCCAAAAAAGAGGAGAGATGTGCTTACCCTTGTAGACCAATTCTTTGACAGCCTCTTGGCTTGAGAAAAGATGTCTCCTAAGCTCTGAAAAGATCCTCCAAGCTGCTGGAATGGAGTGGTGGTGTGGTGCTATGTGGTGGTGTAGAAAGGGGCCAAGAACAAAAGAGTTTTGATGCCTAGAATATAGAGAGAGAGAAATTAAATGTAAGAGGCTTAAACAAACTTTCTAACCCTCTCAAATGCAGCTGGAGCTGCTGGATATATAGGCACAAAAGGTGGAAAAGAGGGGGAAAAATGGGGGGGAATTGAAATTCAAATTTCCCCCCAAAAAGGCCAAAAAGTGAGATAAAGAGGCAAGTGGTAGATTCTGGCCTCAAACCGAAGAGAGCCTTCAACAAAGTTGAAGAGGGGCTCAAAAAAAGACATTTTGTAGTTTATGACCAAGTCCAAACAGCTCACAAGTAGCCTAAAATACCATGCAAAATAGGCCTAAAAGAGAGTTAAAGAAGCAAGTGATAGTAGAAGACCTCAAACAGCAGAAGGTCCTTAATCAAACATGAAAAGATGCTCAAAATATGACTATTTGTAGTTTGGGTCGGAGCCCAACAATGCTTGCAAGAAAGGCTCGGGGGCCAAAACGCGCAGCCCGGGGCCCCGAAAACTGACTGTTAGGCACCGGGAGTGGTGTTCGACCACGAAGTCGGTCTCTCGGACCACAGTGTCCCTCAAAAGGGAGGAAATAAGGTATGTGCCAAAAATCGGAGCAAACGGAGGTGGTTAAGCGGTCCCGAACTGAGGCACACGGCCGTCGGCTCCGAAAAACCAAAAACCGGGCTCCAAACGGGAAAAATGGCCTACGACCACGAAACGTAGCCTACGGCCACTGAGATATGATCTACGAGACCTCTCCCTCCCTTCGGGAAGAGAAAACAGAGAAAACGGAGCCAGGTTCGCAAACCGAGGCAAAGCACAAAAGAGTCCGGAAGTCCGGAGGCAAGGCTCGCAGCTAGGACTCCGCAACCTCAGAATGAGCACAACATGCAACATCATCAAGCGCTCAATCGGTGACGTCTGAGTCTTAAGGTCGGTCAAAAATGGGGTGTCTACAGTAACATCGTCACAAATTAGTGTGACTGAATGTCTAAAATTTAGTATTTGACGTTGCAAAAGTTTGTGACTTTATTACGACATTTTTTGTTACTCTAATTTGTGATGAGATTACGCATTTTGTGATTGATATTATAAAATTTTACGATAAAATTACACCAATTTATGATAAGGTGCATATGGTATACACCAAGAAAGAGGTGCACACTATAGGCTTTCCTTTTAAGTATGCATTTTGTTATACTTCACTTCTCAATCGTTTAAGAGAAAATTATTAAAAAGTCCAATTCAATGAGAGTATAAGGTATTAGATCCTATGAATATTTTTTCTTGGCGCTCTTTGTAAAATATTGTGATGAGAAGTCCATTTATTATTTTGGAAGATATTTTGTTTTCAATTTTACCCTTTCATCTATCTATTGAATTATTTTTTATCTGTTTAATTTTTTTTTTACTATCTGTTTAAATATTTTTTTGTCTAGTTAAATTTTTTGATTTATCTGTTCAAATAATTTTTAATGTATTCAAATATCCAAATTGTTTAACCTATCTGTTTAAATTATTATTTTATCTGTTGAAAAAAAATTTGACAAAGCAGCATCTCTCTACTAGAACCAGTCTTTCTTTCTCTATCTATCTAACACAAAACCAAAGAACTAGATCTAGGCTTTTTAGAGTTTGCTTTCTCAATAGATCTGCGCCTTTTGAACAGATCTGAGCAAAATTTTTTTTTTTCCAAAAAACAGAAACAAAGCTTATAAATCCCTGTTTCAGTATCAAAGATCGAAACTTACATGTATACACGTCTACTTAGGCACGGCCCTGGCTATAGGCCCACAAGGCCATAACTTACGTCCTCTCAAAATAGGCCCAAAATAGGGGGCTCCCTTATATTATAAGTTAGTATAATATGTTAGGTATGTTTTAAGTTCAAAAAAAATTAAAAGAAGGCCCAAACTAATTTAAAATTTTTTGACCCATTAAAAGGCCAACAGTTAAGGCCCAGCCCAACAGTTTGAAAGGCCCATTTTTTTTTTAATTCCTAACCCTATCTTCTCTTAATCCAATCTTCCCTACATTTGTTTAATATCACACACCACCAGCCCAAGCCAACAAAGCAAAGTAACGAAGCAGCAACACACGAACGGAGCAGCAGCAAGCACAAGTACATTTTTTTTTTTCTATTAAATTAATTAAATATTTATCTTGTCTTTTACACAATTAATTGCTATTATAATATTAGTATTTACATCATCAAGAAGAATTTATTTAAGTTTAATAGTTCACATCATATAATTTGATACAAATTTTTTGTCTTTTACCTTAAAATTTTTTTTTTTTTTCATTCAATAAAAAAAATGTGAAGGGGTCCAGAAATTTAGTAGTTAATTATTGGCTTTGGGCCCCGAAAATCTCAGGACCGGGCTTGTGTCTACTAGTAATAAATGAAAACAATAACACACTTACATATACATATATATATATATATATATATATACTAGCGGTTAAGGTGCATGCGGTGCATGTGTAAATTTAAAAAAAAAAAATTTATGCGATTAAGTCAATAAAAATTGAATTAAGGAACACTACTTTTCAATTTGTTTTTGTTTTTTTTAATTTATATATTCAATTGCATATTTTCTTTGCTAAATTTGATATGATATATATACACACATTCTCATATACTTCTATATTATCTCAAATAAAATAAAAATATACTCACAAAGATGAAGCCCCCTCGCTTTCCCATCATTTCACTTGTAAACTAAACAAATAAGGTACTTTCTTTTCCTTCTCCTTGTTTTTGTTTCTCTTTCATTCTCTTCCCCATACACCATTTTGCTTATTCTTCCGTTAAATCGCCTCTCTCTCTCTCTCCCCATTATTTTCTACATCTTCTCTTTCTTTATTACAGGTATTTTCTCCTTTTAGTATTCAACTTTGAACTGCTATGCAGTTTGGAAACCCTGTAGTATTCAATTTTGAACTGCAACTGCTGTGCAGTTTGGAAACCCTCTAGTATTCAATTTTGAACTGCTGTGCAGTTTGGAAACGCGGGTAGTGGAATTGATTGGTTTGAATTACCCTTAAATACAAACTGATATTAGTGTAAAAATAATATAATTATTTAAAAAGTTATGGTCATTTTAGGAAAGATGGAAAAAAATTTCTAAGCAGGCACCAAAATTCCTGTTAGCTTTTAATAATAGTATAGATATGTAGTTGTAAACTGAGCTAAGAATGAAAATTTGAACTTTGTTTCGCTCATTCTAATACACACACAGATCACATAAGAAAATGAACAACAGCTTGGAGTGGGTACAGGTTGGATCGCCGAAGCCAGCGGCAAAGTGGACGTCGGCGAGGTTGTGAAACAGATCGAAGGGGCCGCGACGCCAAAGACGATCAGAGCCCTCAGTACTTTCCACGATGCCACCGAAGACGACGAAGAGGCCAAGGACTCTCTCCCTCTACGGTGATGCAAACTGGATGCCGCGGGAGCCACGAGAGCGGCGGCCATCAGAGCCCTCGCCGCCTCTGATCAAGAAGAGAGAGAGGGAGAGAATAATAAGGTTATAATGGATAGATAGATTATAATGGATAGCCTGGTCATTTTGGAGGGAACTTGTTATTATGAATAAAGTATTTTAAAGTGCGAAATATTTGATAAAAAAATTTTAAAATTGTATTTATGAGCCGAGTGTCATTCTTTTAACAATCCCGATTGAGAATTCTAATTTAGCTGCTCTAAAAGTAGCTCTAAACAGGTGGCAAAAAAATAAAAATAAAAATAAAAAATAAAAAATATCAAGGCATAGAAACACTGTGATAGTGGGTGGGACCACTGTCACATCATTAGTGGTGGCTCTAATTAGAGCTCCCAAGCATTTTTGTTCTTTTAATTGTTCCACAATGATTCTTGAAATATATTACTTGTTAGATTTTGGTACCTATCATCAACTTTCAAAATCAATAATATTTCTAATTTTTCATCAAATCATCCATTAAATTTAAATTTGATAAAAATTTTGGTCAAAATGAGGTTTAATCATTTTATCAAACTTGTATCAAATCAACGGGGAAATAAATTTTTCATTAAACCAAGAATGAACAAAATCTTTTACTAGGTTTCAAACAAGCTTTTTTCATTTAAATTTGATGAAATTGTTAGAGGATGAAAAATTGGAGTTGGATTTGTTTTCACCAAAATTGATGAAAAGTGAAATTTGGGATAAGAAAGTAATTTTTTACAAGATTTTGATGAAAATTTGATGAAAAAATTGAAATTTCTCATATCAAATCAAGTTTTTTGTTTAAATTTGGAATCAAATTAGATAAAAAAAAATTTGTTGTATGATTGGAGATTGTCTAATAAGAGGAGGGTATTTTCAAAACTTTATCCAAAAAAATAATCTCTACTATTTTAGCACATAGCATAGTGAGGTAAATAAACAGAAATTTAAAAAAAAATTTATTTAATTTTTTTAAAAGTTTGTTTTATCCCTGGTTAAACACATTGGTATTTATAAAAAAACAAAAACCAGAAAATGAAAAGGTTAACCCAGATTAAGTGTATCTCCAATCCTTTATCAAATGAAGTTTTCATATATAATATATATATATATATATATATATATATTAATAAGGAATTAATCAAATGTTTCATTAAATTTTTAATAATCTTGTTCTTACTTCAATTTGATGAATTTGTTAAAAGATGAAGAATTGAAGATCAAATTTTTTTTTCTCACCTGAATTGATTAAAAGTTTTTGCAATAAGTTAAGAATTTTAAAAAGATTTGATATAAAATCAAACTTTTTTTTTTTTTATCTAAATTATAAAGAGTTGGAGATGTTCTGGGGCGTGGGGTTAGCAGTTGCATGTCAGTGTTACGGTTGGACCGTGAATAATGTAATCTCAATTTGAACATGAAAAAATCCTGATAATTCGAGATTTTGGGTTCAAAAACTTTATTTCACGTGTGACATCGTAGTTCTTTTATAAGTTTCTTAAGTTTTTTATATATGATATTAGAGTCCGTGTTCATGAATTATTATAATCTTCTAATTCATGAATTTGATTAATAGTATCAATTTATAATCCTACATCAATGACATTTGATTGATAATTTGTTTAATCATCATTAATTACAAAATCTATATATTATACAAGGAAAAGAAGGTTTTTAACTTTGAGAGTTCTAGGAGCTTCAATTCTCCAATCCAATTATGTTGATGTTTTGTTATTTTTTAAAAGAGAAAAATATCATTGGCTACTAAAAATTGGAAGTTTAAGTTTAAAATTTAAAATTATAGTCAACAAAGAATTTATTGAATTCACCTATAATTTAGGGTTTCAAATCTCAAAATTTTATACCTAACAAAATATACATAATTTAAGGAATTGCTTTCCATAATAAAAATATACTATATATTTTACCTAACTAATTAATCTTTCTTTCAGTATGAATTACTAAATCTCTTCCTAAAATATATATATATATATATATATATATATAAGACGTTTATAGTTCACTGCTTTCACATAAAATCTTCTCCATTGCTTCATCTCTATAAGAATAAATATTCTTTACACCTCTCTCTCTCTCTCTCAAATGGTGATTATTAAAAATTCATTTGATGTTTAAAGGTTTTTTTTTTTTTTTTTTTTTTTTTTTTTTTTTTTTCGCCTTTCATTCAAGCTTAATCTTTATGTGCATCCGATTTGTGTTAGTAACAAAACAATAATAGATTAGATCCATATATGAAGATGACCATAGATGCCTTCTTCAAATTTTAAGGGAACTAATAAATAGTTGTTGGCCTTGGTACTAAGATTAGATGTGAGATTTTTTACATTTTTGTTATTTCTAAGAGATGTAATATGTCAATGTGGCATATATTATTCAAAAGTTACAGTTTGTAATTGATTATAGGTCTATCAAATAGATTATAAATTTTATATATGTAGTCTTTAAAAATCAATAATTATATTTTTCATAATTTTTAATTTCAATTATATTCAGTAACTATTTAATTTATCAATTAATGTGTTTCTTAGGTGTAGAGTATACCAGTGACATAAAATTAGTGTGTTTTCTGAACAAAAAAAAAAAACTTTTGATCTGAGATGCTCTAGGAATTTCAAAACAATAATATTAACATTTTTATACAAGTGACATAAAATTATTGACAGATTTAACTGAATCTATAATTTTAAATTTTAAGAAAATATTTATATATAAAAAGTCATATAAATAAAGTTAACCATATCTTAGCCACATCTAATTTGATATTTGAAAATCTTTAAAAAGAAATTCTAAATTTAATTTTAGTATTATATAATTTAAAATTATAAAAACATATTTTTCCAAAATATTATTCATTTTTTTTAATATTTGAAACTAAAAAATAAATATAATTTAAGCTATTGACTTATTTGACCATATCTAATTTTCAAATTCAAATAAAAATGTACATAAAATGTCAAAAAATAATTTTAACTATATCTTTTTGGTTAGATGTATGTCTAAGTTATATTTAATTTTAAATTTTAAAAAAAATTCAAAGAAAATTTGAGCCATGATTTGATTTTCTCATTGGGCTAAATAATCACAAAAGGATAAAAAAAAATCAAAAAAGTCAACAAAAAGTTTGTCATTTCAAAGCCAAAAAGTCAGATAAGAAAACCAAAGAAATAAAAAAGTCTCAGACTAAAAAGGTCAAAAAACTAACTAAAAAAGTTATTGCCAAACGACCCTGAATCATATATGACTATATCTTTTTGGTTAGATGTATGTTTAAACTATATTTAATTTTAAATTTAAAAAGAAAATTCAAAGAAAATTTTATAAAATTTGAACCGTTTGGTAGTTCGAAACCAAGACGGCTTGAATGGCCTGAGTCCAAAACGATGTCGTTTTAAATTTTATTTTTTTCCCTTTCTTTCTTTCTCTTTGCTCGCTGAAACAGAGAGCGTAGAGGAGAAACAGAGAGGCTAGAAGAGAAACAAAGCATTCATCAACACAACAACAACACATTCATCAACAACACAACATCACACATTCAACAACACAACATCATAATTTTTGTCAAATTTGAAAAAAAAAAAAAATTCAACTACACAACATCATACATTTATCAACAACGGACAATTACAAAAAAATTAAAAAATAAATAAATAAATTGTTGAATCTAAAAAAAAAAAAAAAAAAAAAAAATCCAACAACACAGCATCATCATCAACATCTTCATCTTCAAATCCAGATCCACTAGAAAAAAAAAAAAAGAAAAAGTAGAGAGAATAGAGGCGAGAGACCCACCGGCAGATTCGCTGCCATCACCGTCTGCTATGTGTGTATACACAGATCTGTGTATATACACATAGATCTTCCTTCTCTTCCTCCTCGTCTCCTCTTCCATCACCGTCTTCTTTTCTGCCATCACCGTCTTTTCTCCTTCTCTCTCTCCTTCTCTTCTCCTCTTCTCTCTTCCTCTTCTCTTCTTCTCATTCTTTCTTTCTCTTCTCTCTTCCTCTTTTCTCTCTCTCTCTCTCTCTCTCTCTCTCTCTCTCTCTTTTCCGTCTCTCTATATTCGAAAGCAAGAAAAAGAAGGAAAAAAAACATAGGAAACCCAAAACAACATCATTTTGAGTTTCGAGTCAATGAATTTCGAGCTACCAAGGATTCTTGAAATTTGAATCATATATAATTTTAAATTGTAACATGTTCTTTGACTTTTATCGAAAGAGGTGGCAGGCATGAATTGTCTATTTTCTTTTTGTCAAGCAGTTTGAATAATTACATTCCCACTACTCTTCCAAAATGTGTAAGAAAGAACAAAGAACTTTCATACAGATGTTTATTAGTTTTGACTCAGAGGCTCCATCATTAATGCAACATGTTAATTGTAAACAAATATTCATTTATTCATTTATTTTGACTTTTAAAAAAATAAGTATGTATATAGAAAATAACACTTACGAAGTGGACAAACTACTAAAAGGTTGTTTTTTACTAGTGTTTTTGTTTCAAAAAATGCAACAATAAAAAGTTTGGTTTTTGGGTTTATAAAGTAGAGAAAATTAGTGAAACATTCCTTTCTAATTTTGTATAGTAGGGGAGGTCAAAGATATTATTTTTTTTATTAGCTAAGGTCTCTTAACATTTTCACAGAGAAAATTTGACTTAGAGAAATTTTACCCGACTCAAAGAAATTTCATCCGACTCAGAGCAATTTTAATCCCAACATTTCTTTGCAAAATCAGAGAAATTTCTCTGCGAAAATTGAAATTTCTCTAAGTCGGGTAAAATTTTTCTAAGTCGAATTTTTTTGTAGAAATATTGAGGGATCTTAACTACTATGAAAGTATTTTATGTCCTTTATTTTATAAAATCTTAATATCAGAGACCTTAAAAAAAATTTCTCCTATAAAGTATTTGTCAAACAAAATTCAAATTAAAAAAAATTACTAAAAAATGTTTGTAGGCAAGTCTTATTTAGTACATGGAAATTTCAAGTAGGAGTGGGCAATGTTCGGCCCGGCCCGACGTTAGGTTTAGAAAGAAACTGATATTTTAAATAAAAAATTGACTTAATTATACTAATTGTTCTCAAAGTGCATATTATGTTACATTTTAGTTTTTAATTTTTTTAATTATTTCAGTTTTATCCTCAACATATTTGATATGTTACATTTTAATCTTTGACATCAGGGCCATTCAAAATCAACACTAGGAGTGATATTTTTTAAATTTTACATGAAATCTCAAAAAAAAAAAAAAAAAAATGAAGAAAATCATATTTGGGAATTGACAATATTGGATTTTTTTTTTAACTTTTTGATTTTTTATAAGATAGAAAAAACAAATTTAATATATTTGGAATTACTTTTTTTTAGTTGTATTGAAAATAGTGAATTACTAAGATATTTGTCTTTTTTTTTTTAATGATTTTGTAACTTTTTAGTGACTTTTTAATTTTATTTTTCCTGGCAATTCGGCTATTTTAGCTAAAACCCTAAGTTGCCAAATGGGCACAATCTCAAATTATGCATTTTCTAGTATTTTGATTTCTAAAATATGCATTTTGTTTTAATTTTGTCTCTAAAGTATGCATTTTTTTTTTAATATTTTGATCTCCATTATTAATTTTACTGCATTTTTTGGATAAAATTATGAAAATGCCCTATTCTTGTATACTATTTTTGAAAGCTACGGTTGCCAAGTACCAAAGTGCGACAAACACTACAACATATAAGACTGTTAGAAACCAAATTTTTTGGTCTCTAAAAGTGACAATTTTGTTACAAAAGACATTTAGCGACCAATTTCTATCGTCATAAGGATAGTCGCTAAAAGGTCATCCTGAAAAGTAAAAATAAGGCTTTTAGCAACAAAATTTTGAAAATGTCACTAATAACTATACTTTTAGGGATAAAATAATTTAGTCTCAAAAGGATTTATTTTTTGAGACAAAAAAATTGGTCTCAAAAAGATAATAATTGATATTATGTGGGTGTTTGGGAAGTTGCTATTTTAGTTTTTAGCTATTTTAGGAGGCTAAATTTTTTGTGTTTGGGAAGATAGTTGGATTTTTTAGTAGTTGGATGTGATATTTGTAAGAGAAAAAGTGAAATTATTATAAGTTTGATGTGACATTTTATCTTATTAATTATTTTAATCTATTTTACCTTTTAGTACTATTTTAGCCAAAAAAAGCTAAAAAAGCTTCTTGCCAAACACTCCCCAGTCTCAAAAAGATGCTTCAACTTCATATCAGTCACAATCTTGTCTCTCTCCAAATTTTCAAGAAAAACCAACCACATTTCCTTCACAACGATGTCGACCGGTCAGTTTCCATCTCAACCACTCTATATATATATCTACATCTGATTTTGATAAATTGTGTTGAACCCCAATAAGTTTCCCAATGATGAAGAGTTGGATCACCATTTTGTTCCTTTCCATTCTATTTGTGTTGAACCCCAATGATGAAGAGTTTGATTCCATTCTAATTTTCTTGCTTAGCCTCACAACAACCAAAGCAACCCCAACTTACCTTTATACTGAATGCTCAAACACAACAACTTACACTGCCAACAGCCCATACCAATCCAACCTCAATACCCTCCTCTCTGTTCTCTCTTCCAAATCCACCTCCATCAATGGCTTCTACAACTACACTGTCGGCCTCAAGTCCCCGGACATAGCCTACGGCCTCTTCCTCTGTCGCGGCGATGTTTCAACCTAAACTTGTCAAGACTGCATGGCCACTGCTACTAAAGAAGTAGTACAAAACTGTCCCAATTCGAAGGTTGTTATGACTTGGTATGATGAATGCATGTTACGACACTCGAACAAATCTATCTTCTCCATCTCCGATCAATCTGT
This sequence comes from Camellia japonica, assembly GCA_030407325.1. Taxonomy (NCBI): domain Eukaryota; kingdom Viridiplantae; phylum Streptophyta; class Magnoliopsida; order Ericales; family Theaceae; genus Camellia; species Camellia japonica. The sequence continues at coordinate 20,295,485 of JAPPVO010000014.1, forward strand.
GAGATATATCTTAGTTAATACGGAGAACATAAAGGATCCAAAATGTTTTACAACTTTGTTGGGAAAGGTGATGGATGATGTAGCGACTCGTGCTTCGAATGGCGTGTCAGGTAAGAAGTTCGCGACGAGAGAAGCTGATTTCTCGGCACTTCAAACACTGTACGGCTTAGCGCAGTGCACGCCGGACTTGATTACCTCCGATTGTAATACTTATCTTAGAGATGCTATATCGAGTTTTCTGAATTGCTGTGATGGAAGAAGAGGTAGGAGAGTTCTGTTTTCGAGTTGCAATGTCCGGTATAAGACTTATCCTTTTTATGCCATCCCTGCACCGTCGCCTTTATCAGGTTAAATAATTGTATTATGATATGTATTAATGTCAATAACGGCAATATTTAAAATTTATTGCAAGTTCGCTTTCTATGCCGCCTTGGACTGCAGTGTTCATTACTTTAAATAGCAGTATTGGGATATATATCTATTATCCCAAAGACAACTTAAGAGGGGGGTGAATTAAGTTTTTACAAATAATTATAATAATACACCAATAAAAATTATAACTAGCACAATAGATAAATATAGCTAATGAAATAAAGATAGTTAAAAGGAGCGTTCTAACAGCTATATCAGTTAATGATTTTAACACAGTGAAAATGTGAAACAGCTATGGCAATAAAATAAAGAGATAAGGAAGAGAGAGGTAAACATATTTATAGTGGTTCGGCTTCAATCTTGGCCTACATCCACTCCTCAAGCTTTACTTGAGATTTTTATACTTTAGCTTCACAGGAGTGCTAGCAACCTTTTCACAAATGGAGTAATCATCCACGGATTTTACACAGACTGTTTAAGTCAAAAACCCTTGCCTTTTTTAGCTGATTTTCAATTACACTCAAAGAGTCAAGAACACTGAGTGTACTACACTCTTACAAGGTTAAACTGAAGTTGTTTTTGCTTTCAAAGAAAGCTACAATAGTTATCTCTCAAAGATAGATATGAAAATGAAGCTCTGATTTTTCTGTAACCCTCACACAGGAAATATGAGCTTAAGGCTATAAGGCTCAGTGTATAATTTCTGAGAGAAAAATGTAAACAAAAAATTGAAGAACACTTCTCAGAGAATTTTTTAGAGAATAGATGAGAGTAATTATAGATCAAGGAATGTTTTCTGATTTTGTAAGTAATATCATCTTGTTCACCAGAGGCTCTGGTACATATATAATGAGGCTTATAGAGCCGTTGTTATTCATTTGAATATAATCCATTCCATCATTACTGATTTGATTTTTGTAGGAGACAAGACTGGTCTGGAACATCTTTACTTTGAAAAATGGCCGTTGTAGCACAGAGTCGTTGAGAGGAAATTTCAAACTGAAGCAAAACTGGGCAAAAAAGCCTTGGCCGGTCGTTTGGCCGGATGACCGGCCGGATGTCCACCTGGACGTCCGGTTCTGTGAAAGTTTGAACTGTTTGGCCTGCTGTATTGCTGAACCGTTTGAACCTCCATTTTGGGCTGTTTGAACTGCTGTTTTGGGCATTGTTTTTGGGTTGAAATGAACTCCTGATTTAAGAAAATATAGATACATTCTAACAACATTTAGGGTAAAAGTTTTAGGTAAGAAATAGTAAGGTAAAATAAATTTTGATTATATTTTTCTCTTCTAAATAATTTAAAACATAATTAAATAAATCATCAAAATAAATAAGTCTAACAATCTCCCTCTTTTTAATGATGGCACACAATGATGTTTTGATTTGTTTGGGAGTAAGAAAAGCTCCCCCTCAAGTGATGCTTCCTGAATGATTGTTCATTTCTAGAACAAGTTAGCACATAAATAAGATTTAATCAAAGATATGACATGAGACTAAGATAACAAACTATAAATGTTAAAAAAAAATCATCATTATAAATAGTAATTAGTCTATATCAGTTTAAAAAATAATGAGAATACTGCCATAATACAACAATGCATAACATCTTATCAGCTTGAAAATAATACCATAATATTACGATACATCCCACAATACATAACATCATAAGAGTTTTAAATGCATAACATCTTATCAATTTGAAAATAATACCATAATATTATGATAATATTACGATACATCCCACAATACATAACATCACAAGAGTTTTCTCCCCCTGTGACATTATCAAAAGGAAAGCATGGCTCAGAATCTGGAGGGGAATGAGGGAAATGATAGTGATAAATGGCATCAATGTGAGCCTCAACATGCAAAACATATATATACATATATATATGATTCCCGCCTCTCTCTTTTCCTTTGAAAATTGCGTCAGACACGCGGCCTTGCTTTTGCGTCAGCTGACCCACAAAAGCGAGACGTTTCAACAACTGCCTCAGCTCTCTTTCCTTTTTGTTTTCTTCTCCTCTGCCTTCTTCATAATCACTCTTTTCTCCTTCGTCTTTCTCATTTGCTTCCATCCCTTTCTTCGTCTTCTTGAGAGAGATAGAACATAGAGACTGAGCAGAGCAGAAAGGCTGCCAAAAACTACCCTCCTTTTGATTACACCTCGTCTCGTCCCCTTACTCTCTTTCTGGACCTGAATGATCCTATAAGCGTTGATGGGCCAAGTGCCCTTGCTCCTACTCTTCCTAACCTTCCTATGATGTCGATTGAGCAAATAATGGCAGCTCAATCAGACATTGAAGCCAATCATTTCACACTGACGTCCTGTATGGAGACGGTGACTGCAGTCACAAAATTGGCTCACCGACTGCAGAACATGACGAGTGAGGTCCACTAGGTCAACGCCCAACTCTCTCTGCTCCAGCGCATGTACAAGGATGCGCGAGCAGAGATTTGTGCACTAAAGGCCGAAAATAAAGAGCTGAAACGGCAGGCCACGTCCATGGCCTGATTTGGAGCACCTTCGTACTTGGCCTTTGATAGTCGGCGCGGAGTTGTCTCTCTCGGCAAAAGCACGGGGCAGGGCCTTCAAGGGTCTCCCAAGGTGATAAAAAGAGGAAGAAATCGGTGGTAGAGGCAAGTAAGTGAGGTCGGCGAAAGGCAAAAAAAATAGATGGAAGGGTTTTGTTTGTTTGTTTGTTTGTTTATTTTTTTTTATGTATATATATATATTTGCTTAAGCACTGAAGATGAAAATAAAGTGCAGAAAATAAAAAAATTAAGCCTAATAGCAAAAAAAAAAAAAAATAATGAGAAAAAAAAGAAAAGAAATTAAGCCTAATAGCAAAACAAAAAAAAAATATAATGAGAAAAAAAAAAGAAAAGAAATTAAGTTTAATGGGACGTCGGTGTTACTGGAAGGGTAAGGCTAAGGCTAAAAAAAAAATACCATGAGGGTTTAACCCCCAAAAAATCAATGTATGCAAAGTTAAATTAAGTTCAAGATGCAAAACAAAAATACACAGTTGAGAATAACAAACTATTAAGGATAATAAATGTATGAAGGACTTGAAAGCATTCAACTGATATAAATGTTTCCATATCAATGTAGCAATACATATATATCATTTTAACAAAAATTCAAGTTTCACAATCACAACAAAACCTTTTAAGTAGAAATCGACATTCCAAGCTCGCCATGAATAAAATTGAAGCGATCCTTGCTTAGGGGTTTTGTGAAAATATCCGCCAATTGTTTGTCGGTGTTTACAAATTCAAGTACAATATCCCCTTTTTGAAGATGATCTCTTTAAAAATGATGTCGAATTTCAATATGTTTTGTTCGTGAGTATTGAACTGGATTTTTACTTAAATTGATGGCACTGGTATTATCACATTTAATAGAGATATGATCATAATGTAAATCAAAGTCCTCTAATTGTTGTTTCATCCAAAGTACTCGGGCACAACAATTTCTGGAAGCTATATATTCAGCTTCGGCCGTTGATAAAGCAACATAATTTTGCTTTTTGCTAAACTAAGATACTAATGAGTTACCAAGGAAGTGACAAGTGTCACTGGTGCTTTTTCTATCAAGTTTGCATCTGGCAAAGTCGGCATCCGAGTAACCAATTAAATCAACTGCAACACCTCTAGGATAAAACAGTCCCAAATTTTAAGTGCCACCAAGATATGTAAAAATTCTTTTAACAGCACTAAGGTGTGATTCCTTAGGATTTGATTGATATCTAGCACACATACAAACACTAAACATAATATCGAGTCTACTTGCAGTTAAATAAAGAAGTGAACCGATCATACCTCAATATTTTGTTTGATCCATGGACTTACCTTTTTCATCCTTGTCTAGCTTAATGGATGTGCTCATAGGTGTTCCAGCTATTTTTGAGTCATACATACCAAACTTTTTGAGCAGTTCTTTTGTGTGTTTAGCTTGGTTGATAAAAATTCATTCCTTATATCATTTGATTTGAAGTCCAAGGAAATAATTTAGCTCCCCCATCATGCTCATCTCAAACTCACCTTGTATACACTTAGCAAATTCCTTACACAAGTTTTCATTAGTAGCACCAAATATAATGTCATCGACATATATTTGCACAATAAGTAAATCATCATTTTTAGTTTTAACAAAAAGTGTTGTGTCAATCGTTCCTCTAGTAAAATTATTTTCAATCAAAAATTTACTTAAGCGTTCATACCATGCACAAAGTGCTTGTTTCAAGTCATATAAAGCTTTTGATAGTTTAAAAACATGATTTGGAAAAGCATGATCTTTAAAACCTGGGGGTTGTTTTACATAAACTTCCTCATTTATGAAGCCATTGAGAAAAGCACTTTTTACATCCATTTGATAAAGTTTGAAATTTCTATAACATACAAATGCAAGTAACATGCGAATGACTTCTAATCTAGCAACTGGAGCAAAAGTTTCATCGAAATCAATACCTTCTTCTTGATTGTATCCTTGTGCAACAAGTCTGGCCTTGTTTCTTATAGTTGTGCCGGATTCATCAAGCTTGTTTCGAAAGATCCATCTGGTACTGATAATGGTATGATCTTTAGGTTTTGGCACAAGTTCCCACACTTTGTTTCTCTCAAATTGGTTGAGCTCTTCATGCATAGCCATCATCCAATGTTCATCAAATTCGGCTTCTTGAAAGTTTTTAGGCTCAATCTGTGAGAGAAAAGCCAAGTTACTAAAAATGTTTCTAAATGAAGAGTGAGTTTCGATACCTTTTGTAGGGTCACCTAGGATTAAATTCTTAGAGTGATTATGAACAAACTTTCATTATCTTGGCAAATCATCATTATTCCCTCATTCTTCTTGAGGTGGGAGAACAGGTTGTTCAATCTCTTTGTTCAACTTACATGATTGGTTCTCTTCTTTGTAGATACTTGAATGTTCCTCATTTGGTTCCAAATTTATATTATCACTAACAATTTGCTTTTGAGCAGAGATGTTAGTTTCATCAAATGCCACATGTATAGATTCTTCTACAACAAGAGTTCTTTTATTAAAAACACGATAAGCTTTGCTAGTTAAGGAATAGCCAAAAAAAATTGTTTAATTAGATTTTGAATCAAATTTACCTAAGTTATCTTTACCATTATTATGCACAAAACATTTGCAACCAAAAACATGCAAGTGACTAATGTTAGGCTTTCTATCATGCCAAAGTTCATAAGAAGTCTTTTTGAGAATAGGTCTAATCAATGCATGATTTAAAATATAGCATGTGGTGTGAACGGCTTCGGCCCAAAAATATTTAGGAAGATTATTTTCGCAAAGCATTGTTCTACTCATCTATTATAAAGTTCTATTCTTCCTTTCTACTACACCATTTTATTGAGGGGTTCTAGGTGTTGAAAAACTATGTCCAATACCATGCTCATCACAAAATAATTCAAATTTCTCATTTTCAAGTTCTGTACCACGGTCGATTCGAATATTAGTAATAAAAAAGCCATTTCATTTTGAATTCTATGACAGAGTTTTGTGAAAGAAGAAAATATTTCATCTTTGTGTACTAAAAACATAACTCATGTAAATCTTGAATAATCATCAATAATAACAAGACAATAATGTTTACCACCTACACTAGATGTCCTTGAGGGACCAAATAAATCCATATGCAATAGTTGTAAAGGTCTAGTTGTGGAAATGTGAGATTTTGATTTAAACAATGTTTTAGTTTGTTTTCCTTGTTGACAAGCACTACAAAGATGATCTTTTTCAAATTTAATTTTTGGAAGTCCAATCACCAAATCCTTTCTCAAAAGTTTAGCAATTAAATCCATATGAGCATGACCAAATCTTCTATGCCATAACCAACTATTTTCACTATTAACATATAAACATTTAACATCACTAGCATAGAAATCATTGAGATGAAAAACATAAACATTATCATGGCGATTACCAACGATTAAAGCTTTATGATCATCTGTGTTTTCAATTGTGTAATGTGATTTATCAAAAAATAACGCGATTACCCTTCTCACATAATTGACTAATACTAATTAGATTGTGCTTAACTCCATCAACAAGTAAAACATTTTCAATAGACAAGTTAGGAGAGATACCGATGCTACCAATACCGATGATTTTTCCTTTCTTGTTGTCTCCAAAAGTAACAAATCCTCTATCTTTCGATGATAGTTTAGTAAAGAAGGATTTATCTCCAGTCATGTGTCTGGAACATCCACTATCAAGGTACCACTTCCTTTCTTTGGTCTTGGACTTAAAACAAACCTACAAGATGACAATCAAGTGTTGGTTTTTGGTACCCATAGTTTCTTGGGTCCTTCTTGGTTAGTTTAGTTAGATCCCTTAACAATCCAAATCTTTTTAATTTCTATGTTCATATTATTTTTGAATGGACAAGAACATATGTAATAACCTTTCCTTCTACAATAATGACAAGTAATATTAGGGTGTGTCATGAGAGGTGCCTTTTCAAAAATTGTATTGAGATTCTTTTGTTTCTTAATAGGGTCATCATATCCAATGCCCGCTTTATCGAAAATACATCTTTGATTTCCAAGAAGCATGTTGAGATTATTTCTACCTTTTACAAAATTTTCAAGTGATTTTGTTAAATTATCAATATTGTTTTTTAAAGTAGTTTTCTCATTAGATATGGTGTCAAAATCATTTTTCAAAACAATTTTTTCTTTCTTTAATTCTTCTACATTACTAGATAAAGATGCAATAGATTTTTTTAACGCATTATTTTTGGCATAAACTTTTCTAAATTCATCTTGTAGTTCATGGAATGCACTTTCAAGTTCTTCATAAAGAGTAGTTACCTTATCTTGAGTAGAGTCTTCATCTTCAAGAGCCATGAGACACAAGTTGGCTACATCATTTTCAATTTTATCACTTGAGCTTTCATCTTTACTTTCTCCCCAAGCTGCTACCATGGCCTTCTCGTTTCTTTTGTAGTCTTTTCCATGATTTTTTAATTTTGGACAATCCATCTTCATATGTCTAGGATTTTTGCACTCATGGCAAATAATAGGTTCTTTCTTGTTCTCTTTGTTGTACTCATTTTTGAAAGATTTTCTTCCTCCATAATTGTTTTTCTTGAAGTGCTTTTTGAAATTTCTACTAAACATGGCATAGCTTTCATCCTCACTGGAGTTTTCGTATTCTTCTTCATTTGATGATGCTTTGAATGCAATTCCATTTTTCTTTTTGTTTTCAACGTCCTCATGTCCTTTCATGGTGATCTCATGAGTCATAAGGGAACCCATAAGCTCATCCAATCTAAGTGTGGAGAGATTTTTGGCATCTATAATGACGGTGACTTTTGCTTCCCAATTTTTTGGTAAACATCTAAGAATTTTTCTCACCAACTCACTGTTAGTATAAGTTTTGCCAAGACATTTCAAAGAGTTTACAATTTCAGTAAATCTAGTAAATATACTTGAAATAGATTCACCAGAGTTCATTTTAAACAATTCATAACTATGAATAAGCATATCAATACAAGATTCCTTTACTTGGTTTGTACCTTCATAAGTTACCTCAAGTTTGTCCCAAATTTCTTTTGCCGAATCACAACTTGAAATTCTATTATACTCCTTAGAGTCTAATCCACAAACAAGGGTGAGTTTGGCTTAGCATTGGCTTGCAATAATTTGTGATCCCTCTCATCACATTCATCTTCAGTTTTAGGTACACTAATATTGTCTACTAATTTGGTAGGAATTTTTAGACCTTTGGTGACAATAATGCACATGGCATAATCAGTGGCTTGTAGGTATAGGGTCATCTTATCTTTCCAATGACTATAGTTGTTTCCGTCAAACAATGGTGGCCTATTGGTGGCTTATCCTTCAGCAGTGCTAGTGCTAGCTAAGGTTGCCATGGATCGAAACTTTCAGATGGTTAAATCTAAAGCAAGAGTCTAGGCTCTGATACAAATTGTTACCCAAAAGACAACCTAAGAGGAGAGGTGAATTAGGTTTTTACAAATAACTATAATAATACACCAATAAAAATTATAACTAGCATAATAGATAAATAAAGCTAATGAAATAAATATAGTTAAAAGGAGTGTTCTAACAGCTATATTAGTTAATGATTTTAACACAGTGAAAATGTGAAATAGCTATGGCAATAAAATAAAGAGATAAGTGAGAGAAAGGTAAACAGATTTATAGTGGTTCGGCGTCAGTCTTAGCCTACATCTATTCCTCAAGCTTTACTTGAGATTTTCCACTATACTCTTGCTTCACAGGGGTGCTAGCAACCTTTTCACAAATGGAGCAATCCTCCACGGATTTTACACAGACTGTCTAAGTCCAAAACCCTTGCCTTTTTTAGCTGATTTTCAATCACACTCAAAGAGTCAAGAACACTGAGTGTACCACACTCTTACAAGGTTAAACTGAAGTTGTTTTTGCTTTCAAAGAAAGCTACAATAGTTATCTCTCAAAGATAGATATGAAAATGAAGCCCTGATTTTTCTGTAACCCTCACACAGGAAAGATGAGCTTAAGGCTATAAGGCTCAGTGTATAATTCCTGAGAGAAAAATGTAAACAAAAAATTGAAGAACACTTCTCAGAGAATTTTTCAGAGAATAGATGAGAGTAATTATAGATCAAGGAATGTTTTCTGATTTTGTAAGTAATATCATCTTGTTCACCAGAGGCTCTGGTATATATATAATGAGGCTTATAGAGCCGTTGTTATTCATTTGAATATAATCCATTCCATCATTATTGATTTGATTTTTGTAGAAGACAAGGTTGGTCTGGAACATCTTTACTTTGAAAAATGGCCGTTATAGCACAGAGCCGTTGAGAGGAAATTTTGAACTGAAGCAAAACTGGACAAAAAAGCCCTGGCCGGTCGTCCGACCAGATGACCGGTCGGATTTCCACCCGGACGTCCGGTTTTGTGAAAGTTTGAACTGTTTGGCCTGCTGTTGTGCTGAGCTGTTTGAACCTCTGTTTTGGGTTGTTTGAATTGCTGTTTTGGGCATTGTTTTTGGGTTGAAATGAACTCTTGATTTAAGCAAATATAGATACATTCTAACAATATTTAGGATAAAAGTTTTAGGTAAGAAATAATGAGGTAAAATAAATTTTGATTATATTTTTCTCTTTCAAATAATTTAAAACATAATTAAATAAATCATCAAAATAAATAAGTCTAATAGCATCAATATCTAATCAAATTATGGCTTTGTTTGGAAATATAAGTTTGGGGTTAAAATAGTTTCAGATACTAAAAAAAGTTAAATTGCTTTAAATGGTAGCCTAAGTCACTGATTTATATTAAAAAGAAAAAAAAGAAAAAAAAAATGATTGTGAACTCTAATAAAGGAGCTCTAATGAGCTCTAATGAGAGTGGATCCCACTGTGATGTGATGTTTTGGCCTTGGTTTTATTTTTTTTTTAATTTTTTTTTTATTCTCTGCCACATCATTAGAGCTCAATTAGAACTCCAAAATTAGAAGGATGTATCATTGCTCCAAAAAAAAAGGTGAGGTTAGGGATAGCTTATCACTGCCACGTTGACAGCCTATCTCACAAGTAGTTAATGACAATTTTGCCCTTTTAAACCAATTTTGAAAAAAGTGAGGTTAGGAACAAATTTGTCATTTCAGTCTCAAATATCATTTCAAACACATTTTTCAATACAATAATCAATAAAAAAAAATTCAATCTAACTTCCTAAACCCAAAAACTAAAATAAATTATTAAAATAGTCAAATAACCAAAAAGTCCAAAAAGTAACTACTTCCCCAACAAGGCCTTTGTATATCGATAACCCCGATATTTAACAACTTAATGGAACTTATCAAGATAAAATAATAAAAGTTCTCATATATTGCTTATATCAAGTTAAAAATAAAATGATTATGGTTTGAATGTAATATTTTGTCTTATTGGACTAAAATACCTATTTTATCTTTTTGTGACTATTTTAACCCAAACCTTATATGCCAAACAAAGCTATACCCATTTTGAACATTCCGAGACCCTTAGGAAAAGTCTTTCATGAAATGAAAACCTTCATGAATGTGTTGGCCACAGCCAACACAACTTATGGACCAAAACACTGCATTTGTAATGGTTTTTGGTCAAAGTTCAACAACGTTAGTCACTGCATCTTGTCTCTCTCCTAATTTTCCACAAAACCAACCTCATTTCTTTTTCTAGAAGCTATGTCAACGGTTCAGTTGCCATCTCCACATCTCTATCCCCTCACTATATATCTACATCTGATTTTAATAAATTGTTGAAACACAAAAAAGTATCCCCATGATGAAGAGTTTCATCACCATTTTGTTCATTTCCATTCTAATTTGCTTGCTTAGCCTCACAACCACCAAAGCATCCCAAATTACCTTTATACTCAATGCCCAAACACAACAACTTACACTCCCAACAGCAAATACCAATCCAACCTCAATACCCTCTTCTCTGTTCTCACTTCCAAGTCCATCACCATCAATGGCTTCTACAACTTCACTGCCGGCCTCAAATCCCCCCGGCATAGCCTACGGCCTCTTCTTCTGTCGCAGCGATGTTTCAACCCAAATTTGTCAAGACTGCGTGGCCACTGCTACTAAAGAAGTAGTACAAAACTAACCCAAATCGAAGGTTGTTACGATTTGGTACGATGAGTGCATGTTGCAATACTCAAACAAGTCAATCTTCTCAATTTCTGACCAATCTTTCGAATTAATCTTAGTTAATACAGAGAACATAAATGATCCAAAACGTTTTACAAATTTGTTGGGAAAAGTAATGGATGATGTAGCGACTCGGGCTTCGAATGGTGTGTCGGTTAAGAAGTTCGTGACCAGAGAAGCTGACTTTTCTGGCTCCGTTTGGTGTAGCTATTAAAATAGATTAAGATTATAGCTTAACAGATTATAAATTATGACTTTAATCAGAAGATGTTAATCTATTTGGTATAACTGTTGGATTATAGATTTAAGTTGCTGAGTAGTGTTTATTAAATAAGCTGTGAAATAACTTTTTCAATTAACTTTTATTTTTTGTTATTTACTATTTGTCTACATTTCTAATAAAAAATAATAATAATTTATAGTCCATTTGGGTCTTTTTCTATTTTTTAAAAAATAAAAGTAAAAAAAATCTAAGAGTATAACCGCAAATTAACATGTTTACAGTAGAAGCTGATAATCAGAAGTAAGGGGTGAGCAACTTCTTAGAATCAGCTGTTTTGAGTTAAAATAAGTTGTTAGAATAGAAGATGTTTGAAAGAAGTTTAACCAAACAGTCCAAAATAGCTTTTCCAAAGCTAGAAGCTATAAGTTGGCTCAAAAAAGCCCAAATAAACACCCCCTCTGCACTTCAGAAGCCATATAGATTAGCATAGTACACATCGGACTTGACTACCTTTGATTGCAATAGTTGTCTTAGAGATGCTATCTCGAGTTTTCCGGATTGCTGCGACGGAAGAAGAGGTGGGAGAGTTTTATTTCCAAGTTGCAATGTCCGTTACGAGATTTATCCTTTTTATGCCGCCCCTACATCGTTGCCTTCTCTAGTTTAAATAGCAGTATCGAGATATATATCAGTATCTGGTCAATATTGTACTGTTGATATATAGATAACGACTGATATTTAAAACTTATTGAAACTTGTGAAGGTAGCTTATAAAATAATAAAATCTTCTCTATCGCAAGTTTCCTTTTTTATGTCACCCTGCATCGCCGCCTTGACTAGGTTAAATAGTAGCATTGGGATAAGTATCAATATTTGGTCAATAATAAACAATATTGATTGATATATCTATAACGCCGATATTTGACCACTTAAATTTAACTTGTCAAGCTAAAATAATAAAGGGGACTCGGGTGATAAATCCAAATTTAAACTTTCTTTGTCTAAAGGTCCACGCGTTAAAATATCATATGATTCTATTTACATACCACTAATACTTTTAGTACACACCATTGCTTAGTATACACACAAAATAATTTTTAGGGTTTAAAAAATATCGTAATTCACACCTTAACTTTCCATTACTAACCCCATATTAACACACAACTAATTATTTGAATACACAATATTACACATACCAAAAACTCTTCATCTTCACCACTACATACAACAAAAACCCCACAATCTTCAGAACAGATACCAACAGAGACCATCTTCGTCGATCTTGATCTCTATTGCTAGTAGAGGTTTCATTCGGCATTCATCTTCACCGGTGTTAATCTTTATAGTTGGTGTTGAACTCTTGTTGGGTCTCATCTCGTCGTCTCGCCATTTTAGATCGCCGACAGAGTGCTTCATTCGGCCTCCATCTTTATCGGTCTTGATCTTCGTTGTAGGTCTTGAACCTTCGTCACTCATCATCGTTTCAAATTCATCAAATTAGTCATGTTCAGAAATATAGAGTTGAACAAACTTGATATGTTTAAAAATTTATAATTGAACAATAAATAAAAGTTTAATTTATTTTAACTGAACTAACTTAAAATGTTCAATTTTTTACGTATGAACATTTAATATTTTTTCAATCTTAATAATTTGAACAAAATTGTTTTGTTCAAATATAAATAATCGAACATTGTGTAAAAATTCAACTTTGGTTATCCAAACACGACGAACAAACTGAACTTCCCAACATACGAACGGAATAAATAAAAAAACTAAAAAAAGAAGTCATATACCAACAATTTCGATGTTCAAATCAACATTTTCAATGTTTATATCGGAACCAACCATCTCAGTGTCATCCATGGTATGCAAATCTTCAAAACTAATTGATTTTAATGTTCTTAAATTCTAAATCTTCAAAGGCAATAATGTTTTGAGTTTGAAAAATAAGTATAATGGAGAAGAGAATGAAGTGAGCTAATTGATAATGAATAATGTCATGAGTATATGTTAATGGTGAAGTTGATGAAGAAATATAATGTTTATATGTCAAAATCCTAAACACTATAGGAATAATGGTATGTGAAGATTATTTTGTATTTTTAATATATGAAATTTTTGAATGGATAGAATACACCTCATGTTGTCCGTAATGGTCATTTCATTATTAATGGCGTGTATTGAGAGTATTAGTGGTGTGTAAATATAAGGACCCTAAAATATCATGTCCACAAGGACAAGTTTCTTTAAAAGGACCAAAGTACCCATTCCCTAGGTATACCGATCTATTCAAATTAACATTTTAGAACATATTTCCTCAAACTCTCTCTCTCTCTCTCCTCTCATCTCCTCTCATCCCTGTATTTCTCTTCAAACCCTCTCCTTTCGCCCTCTCTCCCCTCTATCTCTTTCTCTTTATCACCAAGAACCTTGATGCACCTGGGCAATAAGCCCCTCGAGGCCTGCCGTAGTAGGCAGAGATGGCGTTGAAACAGGTGGCGCACCAATTCGGTAAGGTCGTATTGAGGTCACTGGAGATGCGGTCATTCTTCAGTGATGCAATGTCGACGACACCAGTGGCGAGTGTGTCGACGCTGGTGGCGAAGAACATAAGCGATGTGACAACCTCAACCTTACATTAACGTCAAAATCACTGGTGATGAAAGATCCAGATCTATCAAGACGACGTGGCAGAGCTTCGATTTGCTTCAATTTTCATATGCTTTGATCGATAACAATGAGAGTAGGAGATGTGAGTAGCACAAACTCTACTCTCACTCACACTCAAAAATCAACGAAGGCACCACCATCGGATCCAAATCCAGATCCATATCCAACCTTCTTCGATCCAAATCATCACAGATCTTGGTCTGTCTATCTGTCTCTGTCTCTGTCTCTTTCTCTCACAGATTGATCCGAATCGATGGTCTCTTTTCCTTCTTTCATTATATCTATACGTATACCAAATCTCTATCTCTTTCTATCTTCCGTCTCTGTATTCTCTTCTCTCTCTTTCTCTAAATTCTAGATTTTACTTTGATTGTTCAAAATCCAATTCATTGCAAGGTCTCAGTAGATAAAACAATCAGACATGCGAATATATCAATCTGAATCGATCCAAGAAACCCCACTTTTTCGATCTATTTAGCGTTGAATCAATTTATGTATTGGATATATATGAAATTTTTTCTTTTGGTTTTTTTTGTTTTTTTAGGATAATAATGGCGATGAAACAAATTGCAATAAATATGGATAAATAGATAGAGATTTGAATAGATAGAATTTGGTTTGTTTTGGTATTTCAACATATAGAGAGAGCAAAAAGAGGTGGAGAGGGAAATAGATACGGAGAGAAAATAGATCTGGATAGAGGAACATATAGAGAGAGAAAATTTGAAAGTGGTGTGAATTTGAACAGATAGAAAAAATAGATTATAAAAATTCAACAGAAATTTTTTTTTTGAATAGGTAGTCAAAAAATTTGAATAGATAGATAAAAAATTTGAGCAATTAGTAAAAAAAGTTAACATATATAAAAAAGTCAGCAGATAAATTAAAAGCTATAATTGAAAACCAAATGCCATTCTCAAATAACAAAATGACTTTTTATCAAACTATTTCATAAAGAGTGGACCTCTCACAAATAAAAAATATCCACTGCGCCTAATGCTTTATACCCTCATTAGATTGGATTTATCACCAATTTCCCCACTAATAAATATATTGCAAGTTCTTTGTATTTTCATGGTAAATTCACTTTCAATTATGACAGAAAAACCTCTTATAGTTTAACTCAATGTGCAATATTACTCTCTTGTTCAATTATTGATGAAGTTGAGAAAAATTTAAAATGAAGGAATTAAAGTGAAATTTTAGTGAAAATGCATCAATTAAAATGAGATTTTGATAAAAGTATAAAGGTGTTAATGAGAAGAAAAAAAAGAAATGTCACGTTTAACACAGATAACAAGCTTGATAAGTTTTATTAATTGACAAATAGGTGACCTCGTAATTTTATTTAAACTGTGGATTTAAACTGTGGAGATTTGACTACAATAATTAAAACTAAAGCGACTAAATTGACAATACAACAAAAATGCGATGGTAATGTACAGTGTAGTCTGAGGGTAAAATTACAAACCAAACTGTGAATGGCGAATTATCAAATAATGAAACCGCGGTTTGAGCGGTTTCAATTTACTAGTTGATTGAAGAATAATTTTAAATAATTATCAAGCATTTTCATAATATATAACACTAATTTGCATAATATTTTATATGTATATATAACACTAACTAATTTTATATTATATTTTTCATATATATAACACTAATTTACAACAAAATTTACATCTTAAATCTGTCTCACACTAATTTTTACTTTGATATTTCATTAGAAGTAATATATATATATATATATATATATATATGTATTAACTATAGCATAGCAAAGCAACTTCAAATGCAGATTATAAATTTCACACTGTGATTCAAACTAACCTGCGACTAGCTGACGGATCGGTGCAAATTGAACAATATTTTGCATAGCTCTATTTTATATAATCTAGTTATTTGATCTGTTATGAGTAAACAAAAGACACCTGCTAGTTTTCTTCTCTAATTCTCTTTTAAATTACACTAGTGATTGGGCACGTGCATTGTACATGACATGTGATTTTTCATCAACTATTAATACTATAATTATGCATGTCTCCTAAATTGGTATGTGATATGTATACAAAGTATGAAGACCTGTATGAGTAAATTGATTTGTATCCAAAATACAAGTAAGTAAGAAATAATACATACTTGGCTGAATAATTTAAATAATAAATGAAAAAATTTATAAACATAAACATTAATTTATAGATAGATTGTTGAGATCACAATCTTATCTTAAATAATAAACAATAAACAGGTCATTTAAATATATAGTATTACACAAATCTTTTTGTATCAACTTCTCACTTCAATTTTTCATAATGTGTGCTTGTAATACAATTGAAGGTATGAAATTAATTGCACAGTTATAAAATTTTATTTAATAGTTCATCTTATAATACAAATTCATTGAACCTACTATTGGATATTATTTGCATACTATTGATGTAAGAATGCATTAATATCAATACGTAATATATTTTTATACATCAAGAGTTGTTAAGTCTTGTTTCTTGTGTCACAAATATCTTGCATGATGAAAAATATAATGTGACGCCCCGGCTCTACACTATTGGTTGCAGTCAAGGGAGAGTCACTAATGAGTCCTATGGTCAATAACCAAGTAAGATCCCATATCGCCGGAGGAGTCCAATTAGCCTCCCTTCTAAGTCCAGCTTTCTTAGGCAGCGCACTGCCCTTTTGACAGATCTTAAAAGGTATTGACACAAGGTCTCATAAGCAACGATAAGGTTCTTACATAGAATATAAATACATAACAATCACAATATATATAACTCAAAAGATGGTTCCATTACATTACATTCCAGAAGAAAGCTTAAGTCTTTAAATGAGTCTTTACAAAATATCCAAAAAGAAACTTCTAATTTTTCTAGGATAGCCAAAAGTCTTCGAAAGTTTCGGGCTCGTCGCCTCCAGCTATGAGTTCCGCTTCGTCACTTGGCATGATACGCTGTGAGCTTTGAATGCCCAGTAAACACATACACACCCTACCCCTTTTTCTCAGTCCAATACACAATCATCATTATAACATCAAGTAATAAAGCATAATACTCAATTAAATAAATAAACGGTTACGTTAGGTTGTTAGCAACTAGAAATCCCCCAAAGAGATTTTGTCCTCCCAACCACGAGAATCGGACGCGGATTATTCGGTATGCCCCCTCTTTTGCTGCTTTGTTGCAGACCTAACCTCAGATGCCTACCAACGGTTATGTACCGTGTAGCGCCAACCACAGGGCCTCAAAAGAGACGGTAAAATAGGGCCTTGCCCGAATCCCCCCTTACACCAAACCACCTAGGGTCCGAATACAACCGCTCCATTCAAGGGTTCCAAAAACCACTTGCGCAAGACTTTAACTTTCAAATAGGGAACGCATCCCAACAATCCATATATCACATATTCTCATTTTTTCATCACTCAAGTGCTCGAAAACCCAATACCCTCCCCATTCGGTTTCCCGTTAAGTTAAATATTTTACATCAAGGTTAGACAACTTAACAAGATAAAAAATATCCACACAAGCATGTATCAATATGGTGAAGAAGATGAAGAACATAACATAACACATACAATATCATGCCAGGATATGATCATGAACTAATAAACATTTTCATGAATACAAGGCATAAAGCATCCATGCATAACAAAATTTCCAGATTTAATATCACATAAAGATTAAAATGAAAGGACTATTTTAGATCCTTCACCGGACTTGGCCTTCCTATGGTTCGTAGAGGATTTAATCTAGTTTCTAGAACATTTTTTGAAAATGGGATCGCTTTTCCAGATTTTAAGTTATTTAGAAAATATTCCAGCACTGTCCAGATTCTGTCCAGATCCGTCGACTGTTACCAAAAATTGATTTTCTTGCAAACCGCTTAATTTTTTTCGATGAAACCAATTTTATTTGAAAGATAACACCTTAAGGAAGGTTTTGACATAAAATAGAGGTCCAGAATAATTTTATACATTTTTCTAGAATTTCTGGAAGTGGGCTGCAAAAACAGATTCTAGGGTACTTTGCCCAAAACAAGAAGATTTATGAAAAAGGGATTTCACCAAGGGAAAGTTTCATTTCTTTTGTGAAGAAAATATGCTAACTATCATATATTTTTAATTCAGAAAATTTGTTTGAAGGAGTGCCTTGCAAAGTTGAGAGATTGGTACCAAAAAAAAAAAAAATGGTTTTGGACCAAAATGGGAAAAATACAAGAGAGATGGAATCAATACTCAACCCTTAGCACTTTTTAACATAAGAACTTAGTAATATCAGTTCTGAAAACATTATTTAGAACCTTTAGAAACATGTATTGAAAAAAAGAAAATGAAAGAGAAGGTTGTGTTTGTGGCTTACCTACTAAGCTTTGCACAAGAAAGCTCTCTTCTTTCTTCCTCTTCTTCTTCTAGACTTCTCTCTCTTGCTCTCTTCCCTCTCTCTAGCCGAATGTGTGTGTGTGGGTGTGGTGTTTGTGGCTTACCAAGCTAGGGAAGGTTGGTATATATAGGCAATTTGGTGTAAAAGGACAAAAAAGCCCACTAGTTGAAAATGGATGGAAAGGTTAGGATTTTGCTTGGAGTCTAATGGGATAGGAGTAACTAAGGTGCTAAATCATAGGATTAGGCATTATTTAGTCGATTTTTAGTTGAAAGGTAACTAGTATAGGGAACATCATCCTAAGTCTAGGGTACTAGGTTTTGGTTTTCCTAGAATATCATGATCAAAAATCTTGAAATTTGGGTCCTCTCTTCTTCCTAGGGTGGCCGGCCTTGGGGGAGTGTGATGGAGTTATTATTTTATTAGTTTTGGTCCTAGGGCACACTCTTCAAGGTGTATATACATATATATATCTTACAAGATTGATGATACTTCAAGGTACAAGGTACAAGTACTAGCTTTTGGGTAAGTTTTGAATTTAAATAAAGAGTGAGGGCTTGGAGTTAAATACATGTAACTTAGGTAGAATTAAATTAGGTTGGGGAACCTAATCCGGTTAGGGTAATTCCTGTTTCGATAAAAATAAAAATAGTAATGCTAACCGACAAGATTCGAATTAATTCAAGTAACCGAGGGGCTTTAAGAAAATAATTCAACATTAGGGTTTTTAAAGTGAATACATATTTCGGGGGCTTCACATATAATATTAGTCATTAGTATATTTTCATTTATGTAGAAAATCTGGAATAATTTTTTTAAGAAAATAGAATGATATTGCAACTTACTATTTCAATCGATATAAGAATTTCATAATTGTTTTCACGATATTTATAGATCAATACTTATAAGTGTTTGCAGGGTCACTTTCATAAAGCTACCAAGTTACATAATTTATTATGTCATCTACAAGTAATCAGCATATGACAAAAATTGATCGAAACTTTTTATTTGATGTACATACTTTCTGCATTATTGAGTTGTTGTAATAATGTTTGGGTATCATTTGATTTTTTCCTTATAATTTGACTAAAATGTGTGCATGAGATACATTGTTTTTCTTGAACTTCACAACAGATAAGATAATTCCTGTTTCAGCTCATTTCACTTTACTTGGAGAGCATGTTGCAATAGATCTTCTATAGTTTTTGTTTCACCATCTTCTAGTTTTTCTTCTTGCTCACCATTATAACTTATTGTAATAAAAATATTTTGATGAGTAAGAGTTTGAGGCGATATCATATTGTTATGAATTTCAAAATTCATTTTTCCTCAATAATGTGATTTTCTCCGTAAGGGAAAAAAAAAAGTACAATTATTGTCGTGATGGAGGTGTCTTGCAAAGTCTTGATTTATTATTAAAGTGTTTGTTGTGGACATTTGTTTGTATGACATATATGTATATAGGTATTGAACATAAGTTAATAGGAGAACAATACATAATTCTGTAGTTTTTTTTTTCTCTGGCAAATATAAATATATTACTAAAGCGATACATGCTAGAAAATTAAAGTATCCAATGATAATATAACATTATATATATTGACAATGTATAAATACAGTAACATATATAAATTTATATTTATATATTTTATATATATTTATATAAGTAGACATTGACATATATAAGATATCACAAAACTAATATGTGAAATCTTTTACAACAATATAATACAGGTAACAATGAGAAGTTAATTATTTATAATTAAATAGTTGGTCATAATATAAATGTTAAGTGTTACATTTTTCTATGTATGCACAATTTTTAAATTAGATTATTAAATTCACATAAAAATTGAAAGGAATTTGTGAATAATTTGTATAAAATTAGAGATTAGTAAAAAAATATTTTAAAATGAGAAGTTTATAGTATGTGGTTTGGTTTGTTTTTGCAAACTTTTTTTTGAATTTTTTGGTTTTCATGTTTTTTGGACACTATTTTTTGTAATAATTCTATAAGTATTATCCAAGAAACTTAATCACATGCTCACATAAATGCAACATATAAATTCTAACACTTATCCTAACTATATGCAATGTCCTCACCAAGCATAGTAAACCCGATGTGGTAAAAATCACTCCCCACGAGCCCAAAGTATTCAAACTCGGCTTGCTCTGATACCAAGTTGTCATGCCCTACTTTTTATTACTCGGATTCTATTACCTAACCGTTATTATAGATTCAATTTCAGAGATAACATACGGAAACTCTTTACATTGACAAGAACAAATGAATAAAGATTCTCTCGTTCAGATACAATATGAATGCAACAAGAGTTATAGTTAGATAAATTGCATGTAGGCTTACATCTCTTAAACTAAAAGAAAGGGTTTAACCCTTTTACATGAATGTCATTCCACCAACAAATAAAAGGCCTCGTGGCCAACAAATAAAGAAGATCCTCGATGTTGAGACACTTCTAGTTGTTCACCTAAAAAATAATTAGCAACATGGGATAAACATAAAGTCCAGTAGGGATCCTAACAAGATCTTAAATAATAACAACATATAGATAGCTATAATCATGAATACTTTATATTATATCATATACATAATGTGACGGTTTATACTGAAAATTTACTTATGTATGTACATTTCTTAAAATCATTCGATTTACCCAACAACACAAGCAATTAATTTTTTCCTCATTTCCCATTTTTAAATAACATATCACAACTGTTTGTTTAAAAAAAAAAAAAAAAAATTTACTTCCACAAAACTCGATCACTTCTCATTGTTTTATGCCTAGTACAAAACATACATTCACTTCTGATACCTTCATCACATTCCCTTGGCCCTCAGTCCATGGTCAAGAAACACTTTCAACATCTCGTCCAATACACCTGTGAACATACATATATGTCCTAACACGAATACGAAATCAATACATGTACAATGATTACTACACTATCACATAAAACAACCCGGCCTCACCTAACCATAACCATCTACTACTTATGATATTGTAGACACCCCATTTTTGACCGACCTTAAGATTCAGACGTCACTGATTGAGCGCTCGGTGATGTTGCATATTGTGCTCGTTCAGAAGTCTCAGAGTCGCGGCCGTGCGCCCTGCCTCCGGACTTCCGAACTCTCTTTTGTGCCTTGCCTCGGTTTGCGAACCGGACTCGGTTTTCTCTGTTTTCTTTCCTGAGGGGAGGGAGAGGTCCCGTAGACTATCTCTCAGTGGCCGTGGGCTACATTTCGTGGCCGTAGGCCATTTTGCCCATTTCGGAGCCCGGTTCCCGGTTTTCGGAGCCGTCAGGCCGTGTGCCTCGGTTCGGGACCGCCCAACCGTCTCCGATTCCTCCATTTCTTGGCAGGTACCTCTGTTTCATCATAACGAGGCACACTGGGGTCTTAGATACCCACTTCGTGGCTGAATGCCACTTTCGGTGCTTACAGCCGGTTTTCGGGCCCCGAACCTCGCGGTTTGGCCCCCGAGCATTCGTTTTGCATCGGTTTTTGTTCATTCTTGGCAGGTACCTCTGTTTCATCATAACGAGGCACACTGGGGTCTTAGATACCCACTTCGTGGCTGAATGCCACTTTCGGTGCTTACAGCCGGTTTTCGGGCCCCGAACCTCGCGGTTTGGCCCCGAGAATTCGTTTTGCATCGGTTTTTGTTCATTTTTGGCAGGTACCTCTGTTTTATCATCAGGAAGATCACTGGAGGGTGGGAGGCTAGCAATTGTCCAAGCAACCTGTTATGCTCTTCCGGCGCCCCCCGGCGCCCGTTTTTCTCACTTCCGGGCCAATGTTGACCACCCTAGGGCCATTTTCTTTGAGCCAAAACCACATATTTGTGATGTACACACATGGGAGGACACTAAAAAACCATGGCCGGACAGTAATTCTTATTTTCATTTTTGACCCTCTTTGAAAAGTGAATTGTTGTTTCTCCTGGTTCAGAGTTGTCAATTTCCAACCATAGGGCCTTGTTGTACACACCTGGGAGGACACCATCATATAGAGCTCGGCCAGCAATTCCATCTTTTCATTTTTGCCCTTGGCCGGCCGGCCACCTCCAATAAAGGGGGCTAGCCGGCCAGCTTCCTTGGGTTGTGTGCATTCCAGCTATGCACCTTTTTCCCCCAGAAAAGATCTGTATCCGGGGGATATTTGAAATGCTTGGGTGCATTCAGACGGATCCCAGTATCCTGGAACATGCTATAGCTCATCGCCGGAAGGTTAAGCCAAGGACAGCGCCAAGCAATGTGACCGGCAGACAAATTGCACATCCATTCAAACCACCATCCCTCATCAAGGGCGTCAACCAGGCGTTGTCGGAAGAAGAAGAAGTAGCGCGGGCTGAGTAAGCAGGGCAAGAGTCCACAACTTGCAATTTATCCATCAACCATATCTGGGGAGGGATGAAAAATGAGAGAGTAAAGAATAGAGAGATGTGCGATGAGAAAAAAGTAAGATGAGGGTTTTGTGAGAAAACCGAGCCTGAGGGCCGAGTGAGTGATGTGAGCAAATACATATGTGAGATTGGGTGGGAAACATTACCTGCAGCAGTAGTGGACTCCCTGCAAATCTAGTTGTCTCTTGGCGGTAGAAAGCATCCAAGCCCATCAGTGTCTCGGCTAATGTCATGGCGATACAGCTCTTTCCTTCCCGCAAGCCTTGAGCGACTTCAATCAAACGGATGCTAGCCCCTCCGGAGCCCGAGACAAACAGAAAATGAGATAGCATGCACAAGCAGAGGGCATGTTGTCGGAAACCTTGCCAATGATGGTCGCTGCGGTCACCGGCATCAGAGAATCGGTAAACCAGGCTCGGGATATCCAACATCCCGTTACAAGTCAGAGGTCGAGCATCATGCGCGTTGAGACCGCACATCCGCCCTAAAGCTTGGGCGTGGCCAAAACGAGACTGAGGCAAAATCTCTTCGGAGCGTTCAGATTCTATCAAAACTTGAAAATCTTCAAAAGTGGGACATACCTCTTGCCCTCAAAGCTGAAGACGTGCGTCACCGGGTTCAAAAACCTCGCCGCGGCTGGAGGAAAGGAAGATGTAGCGGAGTCCGGCGCAGCGTAGAATATTGTGCATTTAAGCAAAACCCCGGAATTCCTTTTCCGAGCCGTCTAGAGAAGAAAATCCAAGTTGTGAGATTTTCTGCGAGAAATGCCTCCATTTGTGAGAAACGGTGATGAAATGAATTAGTTCCAGGGCTGGGGCTTTTATAGGGGGGTAAAACACTATTCAAAGGACACGTGTCAAAAATCTGGGGTTGTGGGGGAGGTGGCCGGCCGGCCATCTATTCTAGTAGGCCGGCCACCCTCTAGTCTCCAAATGCAAAATGTTGTTCGGCCGCTTGGTCCTGTTTTACCCTCCGGAAAGAAGTTTGAGGCATTTCTACGCATCGGGGATGTTGAAGGCCTCCATTTCTCTCAGTTTCGGATCGCTTCCATCATCCAGATCGTCCATCCGAAGTGCGCTTTGTTGTACTTTTGCTTATCGAGTTGTTGCTTTGTCTTATCGAGTTTAAGTTTTGTCGAGCTGTCGCTTTTTGTGCTTTGAGTTGTTACTCTTTGTTTACGCAATTTTGTTAAGTCCTGTTTATCGAGTCGTTAGCATTGTTGTACTTTGCTTATCGAGTTGTAAACTTGCTAAGATTCTGTTATTTCTTAGTAAGTCGAGTTGTTTGATTTGTTGCGTCGGTTCATTGCCTGACCTGGTAAATACACAAGCACTTTCCATTCAATTCCATTTTTGTGCAAAGAATGATGCGATGCGATGCTAAGAATTTCAAATACAAACATCTTTCAAAAGCTGTTTCTATTCCATCATGTTTTACAACAAATAGAGGTACAAGTTTTACAGGATATAAAACTGCCTAACAAATATTGCAAAGTGCTACAAATTACTAGCCAAAAGTAAAATAAAGCAGGAAATAGACATCAATATCCCCGGGAACGGGAATGAGGAGGCCCTCTCATCCTCTTCTGCGGGACAACCTCTGCACCATCATCACCATCCGGATCAGAGCTGTCATCCTCCGGATCCCCCTCAGCCTCGACCTCCACTCCCGGAACCAAGACCGGAACCTTCCTCCCCAGCAGATGTCTCTGACTCACGGTCTGCGACCTCCTCCTCCTCCTCAATAATGGGTGCCCTGCGTCTGCGAGACGACCCTGCTCCTCCTCGAGCTCCTCGGACAGGCCTAGATGGCCCTGCTCCCTGAGAAGGCCTGGATGGCCCAGCTCCTCGAAAGGGCCCTAGAAGGCCCAGCACCTCGACCTCTCTGAGCAGGCCCGGGTGGCCTGGCCTGCGACGGTGGGCGTATACGGGAGGCATCTGAAAGTAAAGAGTTCAATGCATCAGTTCAAATATGCAAAGCAGATGACAAGTACAATATGTGAGTGGAGTGTGTGTCAGATGTGTTCTACACAGATATCAATTCAGCAGAATGTTCAAAACCAGTATGTCTATCAGAAACTATGCTAAATACGGGAAAAAGATAGACAGTACCTGCACTCCCATGATGGCTAGACTGTCCCTCCTCCGTAGGATCATCGCCCTCGAATGTGGCTCAGCATCCCGAGCAGCTCGTCCGTGTACTCAACTGGAGGCTGCAATACAAATGCAAAACTATCAGTAAATGGAATGAACGTCCAAATATCTGACTGATGAATCAAAGCTGATAAAACATACCGGGGGTGAATCAGGGTCTCTGACATATCCTGTGGTCAGGAAGAGGAGGCTCTAGCGGGACCTGGTAAGGAGTCCCGAACCGCCAGCTCGTCAGCTCGGTCGGCATGTCTGGCCACCCAGCATGAGGATGAAGAGACGGGGGGGATCGAGGAATAGAACTACCTCTACCCCTAGATGCACCAGCCCTGCTAGAGGAGGGATACTCCGTAGCACGGGCACGAC
Source organism: Camellia japonica (assembly GCA_030407325.1). Lineage (NCBI taxonomy): Eukaryota > Viridiplantae > Streptophyta > Magnoliopsida > Ericales > Theaceae > Camellia > Camellia japonica. The sequence continues at coordinate 20,320,765 of JAPPVO010000014.1, forward strand.
TCGAAGACGGCATGCTCAGTGGCCCAGTGTCGGAGCACGCACTCCCGTCAAGGGGGCATCAGATATATGCCGACGATAGGTGGCGTAGTCCCCCTCCATGAGATGTAACAAAGCATCGGTGCCCTGCATGGCACTGGTGACCTCATGGGAAGATAGCCTATCCGCAGTCCGCATAGTGGCTGGAGGTACAGCAGGAGGGTCCTGAGAATCATACCCCCACACCTGGCGCAGAAAGCGTTCCCCCAGGAACCACGCCCTACCGATCGGTCCCTCGAGCAGGAACCTGTACTGGGAATTACTCGATCCTCCGGGATACTGATGTCGGAGACCATCGCCAAAGATCGCCCAGGGCTGCCAGGTAATCTGCGGATAACCAGTGCATAAATCAATCAGAAAATCAGCAGTATACAGGAGCAAGTCAAAGATGAAAATGAAAGGAACTGAGAGTTCTGAAATACCTCTGTCGTCCGCACAGTATCAAAATACTGTCGCAGGTAGAAGAGAGTCTCTCGAGGTCTCGCTCGATGCTCGCCCTCGAATACCAGTGAAAACAGAGTCATAAGGACTCCAGCCACCTCCATCTCCGGAGCTAATGTGGGAAAGTATACGATACACCCATAGCTGAGAAAGCAGTGCGGAATGTGAATACAAAGTCGCTGAGGCAGAATACAGTATGTAAAGTGCGCCGTGTGTGCACATGAACAATAATGAGAAGCAGAAATGTAAACATCAAGAGGACAGAACGTACCTCCCAGGCTCTCCAATAGCCGCCGAGCAAGTCTCCCCCGCCCGCGAGAGGCTGCACTCATGTAACAATAAGGGTAGCCAGTGCCAGCGCCACCCCAGTCATATCGCTGACCTGTGATAGGTCCACCAGGCCTCAGAGATACACCCAACAGTGTTCCCCCTGTCGGCAAACAAAGTGGTGCCAAAGAGGAACATGAGAAAACCCGGTGTACTGCTCAATCTCCTCAGGAGACTCAGGCTCCATCTCTGGCCTCCGGAAACGGGAAGAGAACCAGGTGTACCGGACCTCCCGGAAGCTCTGTCTACTAGGTGGGCGAGCCCCCAACAGATGACTCCATGCAGCCTCCCACTCACCCATATCCTCGTCATAAGGAATGGGCCAACCGCCTGTGTCTAGGCCGGTGAGCACAGCGAAGTCCAGCGGGGTCATGGTCATATCCCCAGTGGCGGAGAAATGGAAGGAATTGGTGGTGTCCCACCATCTCTCCACCAGAGCAGCTAACAATGTCCTGCTGGCAGGACAACGTGCTAATCCCACGCAGAATGGTCCGAATCCTGCTAGATCAGACCAGATCCGGACGGCCTCTGGAAGCTCAGCATACCAGTCTCTCTGCGGTAGTAGAGCCATATCCTCGTACAGTACGAGAGCCAACCTGCATTCAGAATGAATACATGTGTTCAGTACACTAAAATGAAGATATGCAAGTAAAAGCTGTGTGCAAATCATTTATTGAGAAGCTGTGTGCAAATGAAATCTGGGCAGCGTGTGTCAGTAAATCAATGTGTATTTGGGCTGCGTGTTCAAATTCAGAAAATTAATCGTGGGCTGCGTGTTCACTATTATTCATCTGGGCTGCGTGTTCAGTAAATGTGTATTTGGGCTGCGTGTTCAAATTCGAACAATCGTGGGCTGCGTGTTCACTTATATTATCTGGGCTGCGGTTCAGTAAATGGTATTTGGGCTGCGTGTTCAAATATCAGAAAAATCTGTGGGCTGCGTGTTCACTTTTATATCTGGGCTGCGGTTCAGTAAATTCGTGTATTTGGGCTGCGTGTTCAAATCAAATAATCTATGTGGTGTCTATTGGGCTGCGTGTTCATATGTATGCTGTTTAATCAAAATCGGGCCTTCCTATCTGGGCTGCTGGTGTTCGAATTATTGGGTGGTGTTCAATTCAGAAAAATGGGTGGGTTCAGAAATGTTTTGGGCTGCGTGTTCAAATTCGAAAAATCAGTGGGCTGCGTGTTCACTAATCTGGGCATTTTCTAGGTATTTGGCTGCGTGTCAATAACGTGCGTGTTCACGTAAATGGGCTGTTCAGATGGTTTTGGCTGCGTGTTCAAATTATCAGAAACAATCTAGTGGGCTGCGTGTTCACTTTATTTCTATCTGGGCTGCGTGTTCAGTAAATCAGTGTTTGGGCTGCGTGTTCAAAATCCTAATCAGTGGGCTGCGTGTTCACTTTATTTCTATCTGGGGCTGCGTGTTCAGTAAATCAGTGTTTTTGGGCTGCGTGTTCAAATCCATTATCAGTGGGCTGCGTGTTCACTTTAATTTCTATCCTGGGCTGCGTGTTCAGTAATTAGTGTTTTGGGCTGTGTGTTCAATCTAATCAGTGTGGGCTGTGTGTTCACATCAACTTGGACTGTGTGTTCAGAAAATCAGAGTTTGGGACTGTGTGTTCTACTCGTAGTCAGTGTGCGCCGTGTGTTCCCTTCAAATTCGGGCTGTGTGTTCGACAAATCAGTGTTTGAGCCGTGGTTCAATGCTTAACTAATGTGTGCCGTGTGTTCACAATCAATCAGTCAGTGAGCCGTGTGTTCAGCAATTCAAGTGTTTGAGTTGCATGTTCGGAATGCAAAGCAAAGTACATGTCATAGGCTAAACTGTGTGTTTAAGCATGGCAAAGCTACAAAGTGCACGGAAAATGCAGAAAATGAAGTAAAATACCTCTCGTGCCTCGGAAGAGAGGTGCTGCTCTGGCTCTCGTAGAAGCAAGTCTCCGGGTGCCCGATCGGTTGAAGTCGGTGAAAATGACGGAAAACCGCTCGCGGAAGGATGTGCACCGCCGGGGCGTATCTCTCAGGGATGAAAGGCGGACCTCGGGGGAGTGCCATAATATCAAAATCATCTCCGGCGCCTGGAGGACCTCCGCCGTGAGGGAAATTGCCTGCCATTTCGAGAAATCTGCAAAAAGAGAAAGAGCAAAAATGAGCCAAAATTGGAAAAAGTCAAAAAAGTCAACTCCCGGGAAATAAAAAGTCAACAAAAGTCAACTCCCGAGAAAATATTCCAAATATTGAGACAAACTTACCTCAAGTGGTGAAAATGAGAAGAAGAAGCTCCGAAATCAAAATTTAGTCGCCTCAAAGTGCTTAAATCTGAAGAATTTCGCGAAAACAACTTGCAAAAAAGGCCGAAAAGCGCGTATAAAGTGCAGATCTGAAAGAAAAATGGCTTAGAGAGCAGAGGAGAGAATTTCACACTGGGGGAGTGATTTCGGATGGAATGGATGGGGTGTATATATAGAAATGAGAAAAAAGACCAAAATGCCCCTACTTTTGGGCAGGTGGCCGGCCGGCCACCTTTCCTGGCTGGCCGGCCAATTGCTTTTTGCAGCATGGCCGGCGCCTCCCCCTAGGTCACCACTTGGCCGGCAGCCTCCCCCACACTCCCCCTTAGCTCCCTGCAAATTTTGAGGAAGATTGGAGCTCCCGGGACCTGAAAAAGTTCAAGAAAAGTGCACTTTCTGGCGCGAAATTGCTCCGTCGGAACTTCAGCTGCAATTTCTGATATGTGTCTCATCATCACAATATCAAAATCGAGGTGTATCCTTTTTAATCATGTTGTAACCTCTCCGGGAGGTGAAACCGAGGCCGCGATTGAGTTGCCTTCGCCGAAATGCGCGTTTTCTTACTCGTTATTTCAGCAACCGACGGGCACCCTGATTCGTGCTCATTTTGCATTGTTGTGCGTATAACTTGCATTCTAATCAACATTTTGCATTGTCATGCATGATTTCTTGGTGTACCATATCTCTGTGCTTGTGCATGCGTTGTCACGCACGTTCCTTTCTCGCATCGCGATGCATTCTACCTCGCCGACACTGCGTGTGTCAAACTTTCGGAGATCACAGGAATCACATTGGATATATGTTGTTAGCATGTTGTTCTTGTTGAGTTTCTCTCTTTTGCAGGCACGATATTGTATGTACGGTTCATTTGAGGCTGGTGCGACCAGACGAATCGCGCAGGTATCGTATCTTTCTCCGTGTGAGACGCGACGAGAACGAATGCATTCTTCGCATTCCTAACTGCATGAAATGTAGTTGTTGCTTTGCATTCTTGCTTAAAATTGTTGCATCTATTTGCGAATACTTGCCTCATTACAGCTTGCTGCATTTGCATGATCATTTGGCTCTGTGCATGTCGCTTTGCATTTTGCCCCCCTTGCCTGCGGGCACGCCTGCGGGCCCATCCTCTGTTATCTTGTATGATTGTCTAAGTCTTCGGCCTTGTCAAAAATGGGTCGTCTCTGGGCTTTGACATTCACTCCCGTCACTTGTTGACTTCCGAGTTCTGTCAAAGAGGGGCAACGGGGACTCGAACCTTGTTGTGTCTCAAGCTAAAGGAGACTGGAAAGTAAAAGAGGAAAAGATGATGATGTATCACCAAACCTTGGATTTGCTGATTCCTCGGTTTGAGAAGCTAAGTTTTACTCATCTACTAAGAGAGAACAACAGGTTCGCAGATTCTTTAGCAACTCTATCTTCTATGATAGACATCCCGTGTGGAGTCCGATGCGTCCAGTCATCATCGACCAGAAATTCGCACCTGCCTATGAGTCGATTGCAGCCATAGATGAAGTTCAGGACGAACACCCCTGGTATTACGACATCTGGAATTTCTTGGAGAAAGAAGCATACCCGCCAGGGGTAAATGCCAAAGACAAAAGAGCAATCAGAAGAATGGCAGTTCAGTTCATCATCTGCGGGGGTAAACTGTATAAACGAGGTCATCTGGGAATGCATAAACTGTGTGTTGATGCCGAAGAGTCAAAGCGTCTGATGGAAGCCATCCACGGGGGAGAATGTGGTGCACACATGAATGGGGTAATGTTGGCACGGAAGATCCTCAGACAGGGTTATTACTGGTCCACCATGGAGGAGGATTGTATTAGTTTCGTCCGGCGATGCCACAAATGTCAGATTCATGCAAATCGTATGAACATCCCGCCAACAAAGCTATACAACATGACTTCGCCATGGCCGTTTTCAGTCTGGGGAATTGATGTAATCGGAGCAGTTACGCCGAAGGGGTCGAATGGGCATGAGTTCATCTTGGTAGCGATAGATTATTTCACAAAGTGGGTTGAGGCCCAATCTTATGCGGTGTTGAAGGCTTCGCATCGCAAAGTTTATCAGAAACAACATCATCTGTCGCTATGGGGTCCCAAACGAAATAATTTCAGACAATGGTTCCCACTTCAAGAAGGAGGTGATTGATTTGTTGGAGAAATACAATGTGGCTTTTCATAAGTCATCTACCTATCGGCCGCAAACCAATGGAGCAGTTGAGGCCGCCAACAAGAATATCAAGCGCATACTACAGAAGATGGTGGAAACCTACCGGGACTGGCCAGATAAGCTGCCGTTTGCTCTGTGGGGCTACAGGACTTCAATCAGAACTTCTACTGGGGCGACTCCGTACTCGTTGGTTTATGGGATGGAGGCCGTTCTACCTATTGAGATTGAGGTTCCGTCATTACGAGTATTGGCCGAGTGTCAAATAGCCGAGGCAGACTGGCAACAGCAGATTTGAGGAACTCATGCTTTTGATGAAAGAAGGTTGAAAGCACTGTACCACGTCCAAAGTTATCAACGTAGAATCGCCCGGGCTTTTAACAAGAAGGTTAAGTCCAGGAATTTGAAGGAAGGAGATTTGGTGCTCAAAGACAACCGAGCTCCCATCCACGACCCAAGGGGCAAGTTCAGACCTAATTGGACTGGTCCCTACATCATCAAGTCAATCTGGTCTGGTGGAGCTGTGGTTCTGATGGATCTAGATGGCTTAGAGTTTTCCCAACCGATCAACATGGACAAGTTGAAGAAATACTACCCTGAGAGGCTCGCTAGGCCGAAAACCCGAAAGGGCGACCTAGGCAAAACTCAGAGCACAGAAAATTTGAAATTATAAAAACTGAGCTCGCAAGGTTGAAAACCCGCAAAGGGCGGCCTTGGCAAAAGTTAGAGCGCAAAAGGAGAGTGAAAATACCCGAGCGAACCTGAGCCTGAACTACGTAAGGCTTGATTCCCATCTTTGGGATACGTAGGCAACTTCGTCTTGAAGTTCAGCCACAATCTTTTCCCCGATCAACTTTGTCCATTTGATCATCTCAGTCATCTCTATTCATCAGCATTTATCGTGATCTCCGGTACAGTGCTATTCAGACTAGGGGCAACTTTCCGTTGCAATGAAGTGCTGCGGTACCTTCAAACTAGGGGCAACTTTCCAGTTGCTAGGATCCGGGGTTGTGCATCTCAGTGACAGATCTCAGGCGTGTCCAGTTCTGATCCATATCGAAAATAGTTTTGAAAAGTTTTAATAAAAGTTGACTTTGTTCAAATTAATCTTTTTACAACTAAGACCATTTTTGGACCAAAGCGGAGAATTTTCAGTACCACAACCTTCAATTTCATTGATTTCAAAACAGAGTTCTCTTGCTCTTGCATACAATTGAAGTTGCTTTTTATTACACTCAGGAAGAAAACTTGAAAGTACTAGTAAAGCAATAAATCCGGGGCATAGTCAAGTCAGGTGTCCCTGCGCCCCCTGCCAGAGCTAGTTGAAGCCTCTGATGCCAACCTAGGCCCAACCTGTGCTTCTTCGTTGAGCCAATCCCAGCACTCATCAGACAAAGTGCAACTGAAAAGGGGCAGGGGAGGAGCTCTCTAGTCCTCCAGGCGTAGTATGCGGGCTGTGCGCCTCGAACTGGAAAGTAGCCGGGTACTCAATCCCCTCGGAGGGCAAGTCTGATCATGACCAAATGGCGCAGAATACGGAATGGGAAATAGAATACACAATGAGTCAAGCCGATCAATCGGATCCCAGTATCCTGGAACATGCTATAGCTCATCGCCGGAAGGTTAAGCCAAGGACAGCGCCAAGCAATGTGATCGCAGACAAATTGCACATCCATTCAAACCACCATCCCTCATCAAGGGCGTCAACTAGGCGCTTGTCGAAAGAAGTAGCCGCGGGCTGAGTAAGCAGGGCAAGAGTCCACAACTTGCAATTTATCCATCAACCATATCTGGGGAGGGATGAAAAATGAGAGAATAAAGAATAGAGAGATGTACGATGAGAGAAAAGTAAGATGAGGGTTTTGTGAGAAAAACCGAGCCTGAGGGCCGAGTGATGTGAGCAAATACATATGTGAGCTTGGGTGGGAAACATTACCTGCAGCAGTAGTGGACTCCCTGCAAATCTAGTTGTCTCCGGCGGTAGAAAGCATCCAAGCCCATCAGTGTCTCGCCAATGTCATGGCGATACAGCTCTTTCCTTCCCGCAAGCCTTGAGGACTTCAATCAACGGATGCTAGCCTCTCCGGAGCCGAGACAAACAGAAAATGAGATAGCATGCACAAGCAGAGGGCATGTTGTCGGAAACCTTGCCAATGATGGTCGCTGCGGTCACCGCATCAGAGAATCGGTAAATCAGGCTCGGGATATCCAACATCCGTTACAAATCAGAGGTCGAGCATCATGCGCGTTGAGACCGCACATCCGCCCTAAAGCTTGGGCATGGCCAAAACGAGACTGAGGCAAATCTCCTCGAGCGTTCAGACTCCATCAACTTGAAAATCTTCAAAGTGGGACATACCTCTTGCCCTCCGAAGCTGAAGACATGCGTCACCGGGTTCCAAAACCTCGCCGCGGCATGAGGAAAGGAAGATGTAGCGGAGTCCGGCGCAGCGTGAATAGTGCATTCAAGCCGAAACCCCGGAAGTTCAACTTTTCCGAGCCGTCTAGAGAAGAAATCCAAGTGTGAGATTTTCTGCGAGAAATGCCTCCATTTTTGTGAGAAACGGTGATGAAATGAATTAGTTCCAGGGCTGGGGCTTTTATAGGGGGGTAAAACACTATTCAAAGGACACGTGTCAAAATTCTGGGGTTGTGGGGGAGGTGGCCGGCCGGCCATCTATTCTAGTAGGCCGGCCACCCTCTAGTCTCCAAATGCAAATGTGTTCGGCCACGCATTGGTCCTGTTTTACCCTCCGGAAGAAGTTTGAGGCATTTCTACGCATCGGGGATGTCGAAGGCCTCCATTTCTCTCAGTTTCGGATACGTTCCATCATCCAGATCGTCCGTCCGAAGTGCGCTTTGTTGTACTTTTGCTTATCGAGTTGTTGCTTTGTTTATCGAGTTGTAAGTTTTGTCGAGCTGTCGCATTTTGTGTTTGAGTTATTACCTTTGTTTACGCAATTTTGTTAAGTCTTGTTTATCGAGTCGTTAACATTGTTGTACTTTGCTTATCGAGTTGTAAACTTGCTAAGATTCTGTTATTTCTTAGTGAGTCGAGTTGTTTGATTTGTTGCGTCGGTTCATTACCTGACCTGGTAAATACACAAGGCACATTTCCATTCAATTCCATTTTTGTGCAAAATGATGCGATGCGATGCTAAGAATTTCAAATACAAACATCTTTTCAAAAGCTGTTTCATTCCATCATGTTTTACAACAAATAGAGGTACAAGTTTTACAGGATATAAAACTGCCTAACACAATATGCAAAGTGCTACAAACTACTAGCCAAAAAAGTAAAATAAAGCAGGAAATAGCATCAATATCCCCGGGAACGGGAATGAGGAGGCCCTCTCATCCTCTTCTGCGGGACAACCTCTGCACCATCATCACCATCCGGATCAGAGCTGTCATCCTCCGGATCCCCCTCAGCCTCGCCTCCACTCCCGGAACCAAGACCGGAGCCTCCTCCCCAGCAGATGTCTCTGACTCACGGTCTGCGACCTCCTTCCTCCTCCTCAATAATGGGTGCCCTGCGTCTGCGAGACGACCCTGCTCCTCGAGCTCCTCGGACAGGCCTAGATGGCCCTGCTCCCTGAGAAGGCCTGGATGGCCCAGCTCCTCGAAAGGGCCCAGATGGCCCAGCACCTCGACCTCTCTGAGAAGGCCCGGGTGGCCTGGCCTGCGCGGTGCGTATACAGGAGGCATCTGAAAGTGAAGAGTTCAATGCATCAGTTCAAATATGAAAAGCAGATGCAAGTACAATATGTGAGTGGGTGTGTGTCAGATGTGCTCTACATAGACTATCAATACAGCAGAATGTTCAAAACCAGTATGTTATCAGAAATATGCTAAATACGGGAAAGATGGACAGTACCTGCACGCCCATGATGGCTAGCTGTGCCTCCCTCCGTAGGATCATGCCCTCGAATGTGGCTAGCATCCCGAGCAGCTCGTCCGTGTACTCAACTGGAGGCTGCAAATACAAATGCAAAACTATCAGTAAAGGAATGAATGTCCAAATATCTGACTGATAAATCAAAGCTGAAAACATACCGGGGGTGAATCAGGGTCTCTGACATATCTGTGGTCAGGAAGAGGAGGCTCTAGCGGACCTGGTAAGGAGTCCCGAACCGCCAACTCGTCAACTCGGTCGGCATGTCTGGCCACCCAGCATGAGGATGAAGAGACGGAGGGATCGGAGGAATAGAACTACCTCTACCCCTAGATGCACCAGCCCTGCTAGAGGAAGGGATATCCGTAGCACGGGCACGACTCGAAGATGGTATCAGTAGGCCTCAGTGTCGGAGCACGCACTCCCGTCAAGGGGGGCATCAGATATATACGACGATAGGTGGCGTAGTCCCCCTCCATGAGATGTAACAAAGCATCGGTGCCCTGCATGCACTGTGACCTCCTGGGAAGATCTATCCGCAGTCCGCATAGTGGCTGGAGGTACAGCAGGAGGGTCCTGAGAATCGTACCCCCACACCTGGCGCAGAAAGCGTTCCCCCAGGAACCATGCCCTACCGATCGGTCCTTCGAGCAGGAACCTATACTGGGAATTACTCGATCCTCCGGGATACTGATATCGGAGACCATCACCTAAGACCGCCCAGGGCTGCCAGGTAATCTGCGGATAACCAGTGCATAAATCAATCAGAAATCAGGAATATACAGGGCAGATCAAAGATGAAAATGAAAGGAACTGAGAGTTCTGAAATACCTCTGTCGTCCGCACAGTATCAAAATACTGTCGCAGGTAGAAGAGAGTCTCTCGAGGTCTCGGTCGGTGCTCGCCCTCGAATACCAGTGAAAACGGAGTCATAAGGACTCCTGCCACCTCCATCTCCGGGCTAATGTGGGAAATATACGTACACCCATAGCTGAGAAAAGCAGTGCGGAATGTGAATACAAAGTGCTAAAGGCAGAATACAGAGTGCAAAGTGCGCCGTGTGTGCAATGAACAAGTAATGAGAGCAGAAATGTAAATCAAGAGGACAGAACGTACCTCCCAGGCTCTCCAATAGCCGCCGAGTAAGTCTCCCCGCCCGCGAGAGGCTGCACTCATGTAACAATAAGGGTAGCCAGGCCAGCGCCACCCCAGTCATACCGATGACCTGTGATAGGTCCACCAGGGCTCAGAAGATACAATCCCAGTGTTCCCCCTATCGGCAAACAAAGTGGTGCCAAAGAGGAACATGAGGAAACCTCGGGTGTACTGCTCAATCTCCTCAGGAGACTCAGGCTCCATCTCTGGCCTCCGAAAACGGGAAGAGAACCAGGTGTACCGGACTCTCCCGGAAGCTCTGTCTACAGGTGGGCGAGCCCCCAACAGATGTATCCATGCGCCTCCCACTCACCCATATCCTCGTCATAAGGATGGGCCAACCGCCTGTGTCTAGGCCGGTGAGTACGCAAAATCCAGCGGGGTCATGGTCATATCCCCTGGCAGAAATGGAAAGAATTGGTGGTGTCCCACCATCTCTCCACCAGAGCAGCTAACAATGTCCTGCTGGCAGGACAGTGTAATCCCATGCAGAATGGTCCAAACCCTGCTGCGTCAACCAAATCCCGGACAGCCTCCGGAGCTCATACCAGTCTCTCGCGCGGTAGAGCCATATCCTCGTACGTACGAGAGCCAACCTGCATTCAGAATGAATACATGTGTTCAGTACACAATGAAAATGAGCTGTGTGCAAATGAAAAAATAAGTGTGTGCGTGCAAATCATCAGTGGGCTGCGTGTTCACTTTATTTCTATCTGGGCTGCGTGTTCAGTAAATCAGTGTTTTGGGCTGCGTGTTCAAATCATTAATCAGTGGGCTGCGTGTTCACTTTATTTCTATGGGCTGCGTGTTCAGTAAATCAGTGTTTTGGGCTGCGTGTTCAAATCATTAATCAGTGGGCTGCGTGTTCACTTTATTTCTATCTGGGCTGCGTGTTCAGTAAATCAGTGTTTTGGGCTGCGTGTTCAAATCATTAATCAGTGGGCTGCGTGTTCACTTTATTTCTATCTGGGCTGCGTGTTCAGTAAATCAGTGTTTTGGGCTGCGTGTTCAAATCATAATCAGTGGGCTGCGTGTTCACTTTATTTCTATCTGGGCTGCGTGTTCAGTAAATCAGTGTTTTGGGCTGCGTGTTCAAATCATTAATCAGTGGGCTGCGTGTTCACTTTATTTCTATCTGGGCTGCGTGTTCAGTAAATCAGTGTTTTGGGCTGCGTGTTCAAATCATTAATCAGTGGGCTGCGTGTTCACTTTATTTCTATCTGGGCTGCGTGTTCAGTAAATCAGTGTTTTGGGCTGCGTGTTCAAATCATTAATCAGTGGGCTGCGTGTTCACTTTATTTCTATCTGGGCTGCGTGTTCAGTAAATCAGTGTTTTGGGCTGCGTGTTCACTTTATTTATATCTGGGCTGCGTGTTCAGTAAATCAGTGTTTTGGGCTGCGTGTTCAAATCATTAATCAGTGGGCTGCGTGTTCACTTTATTTCTATCTGGGCTGCGTGTTCAGTAAATCAGTGTTTTGGGCTGCGTGTTCAAAATCCTAATCAGTGGGCTGCGTGTTCACTTTATTTCTATCTGGGCTGCGTGTTCAGTAAATCAGTGTTTTGGGCTGCGTGTTCAAAATCCTAATCAGTGGGCTGCGTGTTCACTTTATTTATATCTGGGCTGCGTGTTCAGTAAATCAATGTTTTGGGCTGTGTGTTCAATCCTAATCAGTGTGGGCTGTGGGTTCATCATCAACTTGGACTGTGTGTTCAGAAAATCAGAGTTTGGGACTGTGTGTTCTACTTGTAGTCAGTGTGCGCCGTGTGTTCACCTTCAAATTCAGGCTGTGTGTTCGACAAATCAGTGTTTGAGCCGTGGTTCAATGCTTAACTAATGTGTGCCGTGCGTTCACAATCAATCAATCAGTGAGCCGTGTGTTCAGTAATTCAAGTGTTTGAGTTGCATGTTCGGAGTGCAAACAAAGTATCATGTCATAGGCTAAACTGTGTGTTTAAGCATGGCAAAGCTACAAAGTGCGCAGAAAATGCAGAAAACAAAGTAAAATACCTCTCGTGCCTCGGAAGAGAGGTGATGCTCTGGCTCTCGTAGAAGCAAGTCTCCGGGTGCCCGGTCGTTGAAGTCGGTGAAATGACGGAAAACCGCTCGCGGAAGGATGTGCACCGCCGGGGCGTATCTCTCAGGGATAAAAGGCCGGACTCTCGGGGGGAGTGCCATAATGTCAAAATCATCTCCGGCGCCTGGAGGACCTCCGCCGTGAGGGAAATTGCCTGCCATTTCGAGAAATCTGCAAAAAGGAGCAAAAATGAGCCAAAATTGGAAAAAGTCAACAAAAGTCAACTCCCGGGAAATAAAAAGTCAACAAAAGTCAACTCCCGAGAAAATATTCCAAATATTGAGACAAACTTACCTCAAGTGGTGAAAATGAGAAAAGAAGCTCCGAAATCAAAATTTAGTCGCCTCAAAGTGCTTAAATCTGAAGAATTTCGCGAAAACAACTTGCAAAAAAGGCCGAAAAGCGCGTATAAAGTGCAGATCTGAAAGGAAAAATGGCTTAGAGAGCAAGAGGAGAGAATTTCACACTTGGGGGAGTGATTTCGGATGGAATGGATGGGTGTATATATAGAAATGAGAAAAATGACCAAAATGCCCCTACTTTTGGGCAGATGGCCGGCCGGCCACCTTTCCTGGCTGGCCGGCCAATTGCTTTTTGCAGCATGGCCGGTGGCCTCCCCCTAGGTCACCACTTGGCCGGCAGCCTCCCCCACACCCCCCTCTAGCTCCCTGCAAATTTTGAGGAAGATCGGAGCTCCCGGGACCTGAAAAAGTTCAAGAAAAGTGCACTTTCTGGCGCGAAATTGCTCCGTCGGAATTTTAGCTGCAATTTCTGATATGTGTCTCATCATCACTCATCAAAATCGAGGTGTATCCTTTTTAATCATGTTGTAACCTCTCCGGGAAGTGAAACCGAGGCCGCGATTGAGTTGCCTTCGCCGAAATGCGCGTTTTCTTACTCGTTGTTTCACAACCGACGGGCACCCCGATCCGTGCTCATTTTGCATTGTTGTGCGTATAACTTGCATTCTAATCAACATTTTGCATTGTCATGCATGATTTCTTGGTGTACCATATCTCTGTGCTTGTGCATGTGTTGTCGCGCACGTTTCTTTCTCGCATCGTGATGCATTTACTCGCCGACACTGTGCGTGTCAAACTTTCGGAATCACAGGAATCACATTGAATATATGTTGTTAGCATATTGTTCTTGTTGAATTTCTCTCTTTTGCAGGCACGATATTGTATGTACGGTTCATTTGAGGCTGGTGCGACCAGACGAATCGCGCAGGTATCGTATCTTCTCCGTGTGAGACGCGACGAGAATCGAATCATTCTCCGCATTCCTAACTGCATGAAATGTAGTTGTTGCTTTGCATTCTTGCTTAAAATTGTTGCATCTATTTGCGAATACTTGCCTCATTACAGCTTGCTGCATTTGCATGATCATTTGGCTCTGTGCATGTCGCTTTGCATTTTGCCCCCCTTGCCTGCGGGCACGCCTGCGGGCCATCTGTTCATCTTGTATGATTGTCTAAGTCTTCGGCCTTGTCAAAAATGGGTCGTCTCTGGGCTTTGACATTCACTCCCGTCATTGTTATGACTTCCGAGTTCTGTCAAAGAGGGGCAACTGTAGACACCCCATTTTTGACCGACCTTAAGACTCAGACGTCACCGATTGAGCGCTCGGTGATGTTGCATATTGTGCTCGTTCAGAAGTCTCAGAGTCGCGGCCGTGCGCCCTGCCTCCGGACTTCCGAACTCTCTTTTGTGCCTTGCCTCGGTTTGCGAACCGGACTCGGTTTTCTCTGTTTTCTTTCCTGAGGGGAGGGAGAGGTCTAGCAAACTATCTCTCAGTGGCCGTGGGCTACATTTCGTGGCCGTAGGCCATTTTGCCCATTTCGGAGCCCGGTTCCCGGTTTTCGGAGCCGTCAGGCCGTGTGCCTCGGTTCGGGACCGCCCAACCGTCTCCGATTCCTCCGGTTCTTGGCAGGTACCTCTGTTTCATCATAACGAGGCACACTGGGGTCTTAGATACCCACTTCGTGGCTGAATGCCACTTTCGGTGCTTACAGCCGGTTTTCGGGCCCCGAACCTCGCGGTTTGGCCCCCGAGCATTCGTTTTGCATCGGTTTTTGTTCATTCTTGGCAGGTACCTCTGTTTCATCATAACGAGGCACACTGGGGTCTTAGATACCCACTTCGTGGCTGAATGCCACTTTCGGTGCTTACAGCCGGTTTTCGGGCCCCGAACCTCGCGGTTTGGCCCCCGAGCATTCGTTTTGCATCGGTTTTTGTTCATTTTTGGCAGGTACCTCTGTTTTATCATCAGGAAGATCACTGGAGGGTGGGAGGCTAGCAATTGTCCAAGCAACCTGTTATGCTCTTCCGGCGCCCCCCGGCGCCCGTTTTTCTCACTTCCGGGCCAATGTTGACCACCCTAGGGCCATTTTCTTTGAGCCAAAACCACATATTTGTGATGTACACACATGGGAGGACACTAAAAAACCATGGCCGGCCAGTAATTCTTATTTTCATTTTTGACCCTCTTTGAAAAGTGAATTGTTGTTTTCCTGGTTCAGAGTTGTCAATTTCCAACCATAGGGCCTTGTTGTACACACCTGGGAGGACACCATCATATAGAGCTCGGCCAGCAATTCCATCTTTCCATTTTTGCCCTTGGCCGGCCGGCCAGGGGGGTGGCCGGCCGGCCACCTCCAATAAAGGGGGCTAGCCGGCCAGCTTCCTTGGGTTGTGTGCATTCCAGCTATGCACCTTTTTCCCCCAGAAAAGATCTGTATCCGGGGGATATTTTGGAGGGGAATGCTTGGGTGCATTTCCCTCCACCTTTACACCCCTCCTTTTGTCCATATAAGGCAGCCAAAAACTTGTGTCTAGGGTTAGAAAAATAGTCCTCAAGCATACATACACCAATCCATCTCCATTTCTCTCAAATCTTAAAAGTTTAGTGCCATTTCTAAATCATCTCCTAGCACCACCAACACCACTTCATTTCCAGCAGCAAGGAGGAGTTCTTGGGGGGTTTAGAAGCAACTTTCATCAAGCAAAGAGGTAGCAAAAGTCTTGTCTTCAAGGGTAAATCTCAAATCCCTCTTTTGTACCATTTTCTTGCTTCCTTTCTTAACCCTATTTCCATATTGTGTTGAGCTTCGACCCCTACTGAAAGTGGTCCCCTTTTGAGCTCATTTTGATCTTTGATTAAGGGCTCAACCCTGTTTGAGCCCTCTATGGCACACTTGCTTCAATAGCATCTTCTATGTCAATATTTTGCATTGAATATTTGGCCTATGTGTGATCTGAATTGGAGCATCTCATGAACTGATATTGTGCTTATTTTGAGCCCCTCTTCAACATTGAAGAAGGGCTCAACCTTGTTTTCATGCTCCATAGGCAAGTTGCTTTGAATCCTTGTTTTGCCTTTGTTTTTGCATGCTTTTTCTAGCTGATGAGTGATCTGTTTTCGAGCATGAGGTAAACTGTGAGTGGGCCTATTTTGAGCCCCTCTTCAACATTGAAGAAGGGCTCAACCCTGTTTGGCCTCTCTATCATGCACTTGCTTCATAATTCCTTCAAATTACCGTAAACTTGCATGATTTATTTGACCTACATGCAGTCTGTTTTGGAACATGCCATGAACTGTGAGTGAGCTTATTTTGTGTCCCTCTACATTATTGTAGAAGGGATCAACTTTGTTTGGGGTCTCCATGTTACACTTGCCTTTATATCTCTCTTTGACCCCACTTTGCATGCCTTTTTAAGCTTATCTAGCTTCTGATTTCAGCCATCATCAGTACTGAAAATATCCATATTTTGGCCTTCTTGTCATATCTCATTGAGGGTCTTTGTTGGTTTGATGAATGTTTGGGGTACTTCATGTTATAGCCTTATATATCCTCATTCTTGCATAGCATTTTTACCATGTTTTCATACTGAGTTGGGGAATGTCATCTACTGAAAATGTGCATATTTTTAGTCCCTCATCAGGTTGTAGAAGGGTACTTTTTATTTGAGCATCGCATGTATCACTTGCTTCAATACCCCTCTCTTGGCTCGTATTTTCGCATGATATTGTTGCCCTATCCATGCTTGCTATTTAGCCCTTTTTGTGGACTGAAAAATGCTATTTTGGGGGCTGCCTTGCTACTGTTTTGCATACCATGTACCAATTATGCATGTTTAGTATGGCTATTAGGCCATTCCGGGTGCTTATTGTCGCATTTCGGGACCATTCCGGGCATTCGGTATCATTTCCCCACCTTTCGGGGCTATTTTGCATCATTTGTAAGTGCTGAAATTCCATTTGCATGTTTGCATACCATTTGTATGTCATTTCATGTTTTAATGCATCGCCTCGGTTTGCGTGCCGTGTGCACGCATTTCGAGGCACCCCATTTTCACCTCCGGCCTCTCATGTGAGTGTGGCTGAGGCCCTCTCATGTTAGTATAAGCCCATTTCGCATTTCGTACGTCATTTCATGCTTTAATGCCATCGCCTCGGTTTGCGCGCCCGTGGGCACGCATTTCGAGGCACTTCTTTTTATCCGACGGCCTCCCGTATGAGAGTGGCTGAGGTCCTCTCATGTTGGTATAAGCCCATTTTGCATTCTGTATGCCATTTTCGCATCATTGCATTCCGTATGCCATTTTTCTCAGTTTGCGTGCCCGCGGGCACGCACTTCGAGACATCTCATTTTAGCATCATTACATATCATTTCCATGTCATTTTGCATTCCGTATGCATCGCCACGGTTTGCGCGCCCGTGGGCACGCATTTCGAGGCACTTCTTTTTATCCGACGGCCTCTTATGTGAGTGCGGCTGAAGTCCGCTCATGTTAGTGTAAGTCCATTTGCATTGCGTATGCCATTTCATGCCTTGGGATCATCGCCTCGATTTACGTGCCCGCGTGCACGCATTTCGAGGCATTTCATTTTCATAGCATTGTGCATGTTTAGGGTTGCATATTAGTCGCATTTCATGCATACCATGCATATTGCATTGTGTTCGGGATAGGAGTTAGCCCGGGCACGGGAAACGAGGCACGTTTCGTACTCCGAGTGACGGAACGGGTCTCAATTTCCCAGTCACCGACACTCCGGATTACCCATGATGGAGTTAGGTTTTGTTGTAGCATTCATTTGCATTGCACCCTATATTGAGTTGTGCAATCCGATTCCTCGGCCATCATGCATCGATATGCGTGATTGGTGGCACGAGAATCGAGGCATGCATATATTTGTGAAATACATTGCTATGCCCTTTTCCTGCTCTCTGTTGCAGCAAATGAGGAATCAGCAACTTTTCAGAGTCTGGCGCGCATTCGAGAAACATTGCAAACAGAGGCTAAATTGGGCATCCCAGTGGATTTCTACGCAAAGGCAGGCCAACATACATCATTTCATTATCCGGAACGAAGCAAGGCAGCCCCTGGCTTGCAAGCCAATTTTAAAGCTTTCTTAGTTAAGTTGTTAATTAATTAGGAATCTGTGTTATTTCGGACTGTAATATTCTTTTATTTCGGACTGTATATTATTCTTTTGGACCCTCTGCGCGAGGGCATAACTGTAATAAGTGTGGGTGTGTGTGATGTATGTCTTCCAACCCCACGTCTTTCTTCCCTTTTATTTACCCGCTTATGATGGTTAGATATAGGGCATATTTCAATTAGCATACAGTATGACAACATGTTTGCATCATTCATCTGTTTTGCATGCACCGGGCTTGGCGCATCATACAAACTGTATTTGTATTTCAATTCCAAATTGAATGCGTGTTAGTTGTAGCATTCCACATGCCATGTTTAGAATAGCCGAGCCTGCTATAGTTGCATTATTGCATGTGTTGCATTAGGCATTTTGTATAATTAGGATCATGCATGATTTCTAATCGGTTTTCTGTCTTGGCTCGGAGTACTCGGTGAGTTTTATGCTTTAGCATCCTTGCATGCATGTAAGTGATCGCCATGAATAGCATGCTTACCATGAGGCTATGTGCTTATGTGATATAACTGTCTTGAATGCCTGTGGGTGGAGGTTGTGCTACTTGAATTGGGACAATGCGTTGAATGTTTGTTTTAAGCCCACTAGATAGTGGCAAAATCATGTTTTCTAAGCCCACCTGAGGTGGCAAATCCGCGTCTTAGCCTACCTGCGGGTAGCACCATCAAAACCATTTCAAACAAACAAACATAAAATGTTTTGTTCCAATTCAGGCGGCTCAGTCTATACTTATTTGCTGCGAGCATCACATAGTAACCTAGGCTAATAACCGGAATAAGAGCATACAAGGTTTTCAAAAACAGATATCATGGTTAGTAAAGGCCGGTCTTTGACCGGGCGAGCGGGGGTGCTCACGAAGTGACCTTCCCCAATCGTACCCAAGTTCCCGAGCCGAGGCAACTTTGGTGATGACGGACACGTGGCCTTTGGCACCGAGTCAGGGTTTCCTTAATTTCCCAAAAATAAAATATTTAGGTGGCGACTCTGTATCTGGCAAAGCAGTCCATGTTTGGCACTTCTTTCAAAAATCTGTTTTCCAAAACGATTTGCCGGATTTGGACTCTTTGGTTCAAGATTAAGAACCGTATCAACAAATCGAGTCCGAGCTGTAGCGAGGTCCCCCGCGGTCCTGTTACAGATATGCAAAGATACACTGAGATTATAGACACCCCATTTTTGACCGCCCTTAAGACTTGGGCACCACCGATTGATCACCTAATGATGATTGCTACGCTTGTCAAATGCTCGATTTCCTTAGCAGGAAGTGAGCCTTAAAAGCCTACAAACCTTGCATCACTTTTGGACCAAAATAATTTTTTTTCAAGCCTGACCACCCAGGGGCCTGTAGGCCACAAATAAGTGTATGGTCATCCCCTTAGTGGCTGGCCAGCCACTTGTTCCGGCAAAACAAATATTTTCTTGCTTGCCAGCTGTGCCAGCTGCCTCCATAGGTGCATGTATTGCACCAGCTATTTCTATACTGATATTTCTGAGGGAGTAACATAATTTTCTATATATACCTGATCCCCTCTCATAAAATTAGGTTAGAAAAATTGTGAATTGCAAAATTCCCAACAATATATATATATAATATATATCTCTCTCTTACAACCTACACACTCTCTCTCTCCACTTTCTAAACCAATTTTTTAGGGTTCCTTGCTGAGATTCTTGAGGTTGAATTTCAGCACTTGAGGGTGTGAAATTGTTGGTTTATAACTCTAAGGGTCACCCCTCTTTAAAAGGTATACATCCTAGCTCTTTTGTACTACTTCTTTCCAATATTTTCTTACTATTTTTGGGCCGTCTTTCAACAGTGTTTATGGGCTGAAACTTGTGGTTAAAAGCTATTACAGGTAGAGGGGTTAATGATCCTTCTTTGAACCTTATTTTCTAAGCTTTTACCCTTGTGTTTTCCATGTTTTTTTCAACTTTTTCCCACTGATTTTCAGAGGCTAAAAATGCTATTTTGAAGCCCCAAAAATGGAGGGGTTAGCCACCCCTCTTTTGGCTTGTTTGTTAGCTTAATTGCTCCATTGTTTTAGCTATTTTTTCCTTAATTCTAGCATTGTTTCATCCTAATTTAGGACTATTTTTATGTGTTCATTTCATTTATGCTTTGTCTAGTAAGCTTGTAGTGTAATGGTCCTCATAGGTTTGGTGTTTTGGGCATTAGACACCAACCTATTTGAGTTGATAGCATTTATTTAGTGCTTTCCATACTTATGTTCACCTCTAATCACCTCTGCAACCTCCCTCATTTATTGACTTTTTATTTCCTTGAGAGTCGTTTCAACCGATTGTTGTTTAAGCTTGAGATAGAGATCCTTGTGCTTAATGGCTTAATCTCTTCGGAGGTTCATTACCAAAGGCATAACATCTCTCTCATGCCCAAAACAACTCTTTGTTTGACACTTCTCTCCATTAGTGGACTTAATGCTCACTTTGGATTGAAATGACTAAAAATGGAAAGGTAATTAAAAGAAGCTAATAAAATTAGGGCTAAAATGAAACAAGATAATAAAATCAACTTGGGTTCAATTGGGTGTTAATTGAACCCATTGAGTCATGAGTCATTTCATGCATGTTAGTAATGAAAATGGTTCAAGAGTCAATGTCAACCACTTCCCTTAATCAATATCATGAGAGGGAGGGGGTTTGTGAGTCTTTTCATTGTTGTTTATTGAGATTGTATCTCTTGGTTCATAAGTCATCATGCAATGAATTTGCGTCGATTGATTGCTTACGAATCAAGCCTACCTCTCATTTGATCTGTTTGATGCTAATAAGAGGCAAGGTGGACAAACATCCCCTAAAAATACTCTATTTGTGCTTTGTTTCATGTCTGTCACAGTAGAGCAATACCAAACATTAGTGACTGGCCGGCCACCTTGCTGTGCGGCGACCATTTCTTCTGGCCGGCTGGCCACCTTTTTCAGCCAGGCAGTGTCATTTTTTCCTGCAGAACAGAGTAGAGGTTGAGACAAAAACAGTGCAATTTTCTGACTACAAAACAACATCATTCTAGCAGCCAAATAGGGGCATTTTCGGGTGGCAAATCCC
The DNA here is from genome assembly GCA_030407325.1 of Camellia japonica. Lineage (NCBI taxonomy): Eukaryota > Viridiplantae > Streptophyta > Magnoliopsida > Ericales > Theaceae > Camellia > Camellia japonica. The sequence goes on from JAPPVO010000014.1 coordinate 20,341,681, forward strand.
CATTTCATGCATGAGCAATTCCTCCTTGTGGCTCGTTAATTAGTATCTTGTAATAGCTTAGTTAATTAATTTTGTATTGTAATTAATTAATTGCTTCTAACTTATAAATAATTAGTTAGAATAGTTTATTCATTTTTTGTGTATTGTAATAGTTAGTTAATTCGTAGTAATTAGCTAGGACATTTATTCGGACCCTTTTGTGCAAGGGCAAATGTGTAATAATGTATATGTCTTCCAACCCCTGTTCTTTCTCCCTTTTATTTACCCGCTTATGATGAATAGCGTAGTACATCATATTTTGTTTAGCATTTTCCATGCTTTGCATCCATGTGCCTTGCATGCATAAAAGTTCGGCTTATCATTCTAACTCACATTGTTATTTATTACTTCTTTAAAAAACTGCTTAAACTGCATGCCATCAAATTGATTCATATGCCATGTTAGTATCCGAGCCTATTTAAATTGCATATCGCATGTGTTGCATTAGTCATATTGCATTAGTTAGGGGCATGCATGTTTCCTAATTCTTTTGCTTTGTTTGGCTTGTCTGGGAGTACTAGGTGAGCATTTATTGCTTTAGCATATCGTATTGCGTGTTAGTGTTACCATATCGAGCATAAATACCATGAGGCTAAGTGCTTAAATGATATACCTGTTTGAATGCCTGTGGATGATGGCTAATATCTTAACTTTGGATGATTTGATTAAATGTACATAGGAACCCACTTTTTTAAATGGCACTTATTCAAACAATTTTCAAAATAAACATGAAATCAAAGTGTTCCAAATTTTGCAAATTAGTCTATACTTGTGTGCAACACATAGTAAGTTAGCCTAATAACCTGAACAAGAGCATCTAATATAAATAAGAATCACATCATGATTAGTAGAGGTCGATCTTTGATCGGGTGAATGGGGTGCTCAATTCATGACCTTTCCCTTTCATACCTAAGTTCTTGAACCAAGACACTTGGTGATGACGAATAAGTGGCCTTTGGCATGAGTCTTGGGTTTCCTAAATTTTTCAAAAACATTTAGGTGGCGACTCTGTAATCTGGCAAAGAAGTCTATTTTTGGCATTTTGATTCAAAATTGATTTTTTTAAAGATTTGCCGGATTTGGACTCAATTGTGTTTATCTATTTCACGTTGCATTTGTGAAATCAGATTCAGAACCACGGGAGTCCGAACTGTAGGGCTAATCGTGTTCGAAAGGAGTACGAAAAGCAAGTCACAGTTTCTAGCGACTCTGCTGGGGAAATTAGAGAACTTGACTTGAAATTTATGATGTGAAATTTTATCTACATATATGTTCTTTGCATCACATTTGCATTGTTACTGTAAGTCACTGTGTTTTCCATTTACTATTCTTGGACGGTTTGCTAGAGGCTTGCCCAAAAGCTTACCAAAAGGCTGACCGGTCATGGGCTCTACCATGTTGGAAACACAACCCTTCGATCTGGATTACTGCTGTACCGTTTGATCCTCCTTTCACTTCTCGGTGTTAGGTGCGAGAGGTATATTAGGTAGTCTTGCTGAGGTAACCCCTTTGACCATTTGGCCTAGCTGCATATAGTAAAGCCATAGTGACTGTTCCAAACTAGATCAAGATGTAATGATTGTGTGAACCCCTTGATTGAAGTAGTGAAATCCTAATTCAACAAAAAACTAGGACAGGGTAACCCTACCCCCTCATAGGGGTGTTTTTGGCTCTCTCTTAACTGGTATGTGCTTTACAGTGAAATTGTACAGCAATGTGCATATCAATTGCATAGTTAATATTTGTTTTGGGGTAAAATTCAGTATGGAGTACAGTTCTACAGCTTGGATCATGTCTATGTTGATAACATCTTAGCTGAGGTGTTGTGCGGTTTCTGATTACTGCTTTTTTTCTTTATTTCTTTTGTTAGGTAGTTTAAACCATAGCTTCAGAAGGTTCTGATATCCTCCAAGTACTCTGGATTTGAGTTGGAAGACTATGCAAGGTTGGAGATCTTGTTTAGGGACAGCTTGTGTTTATTTCACTATCATCGGTTACAAGGCAAAGGAGAATCAGACAAAATTCACGAGTCTAGTTTTTATAGCAGTCACCCCTTAGCTCACCTGTATTTAGTTTGGTTCAGGGACAGTTATTTACTTTCAGTCTAGCTTCGAAACAGTCATTGATTCCAATGGCGCAGTATCTCCCGACAAATATAGAGAAATTAATACTCCATCTGTAACAAACAATTGAGACACTACAGGATGATGCGGCCCATTAGGCCGAAGTCATAACCAGGCTACAGCAACAACAACCGTAGCTGGCCGTGGCCTCTACATCACATGTACCCACCACAGCTATCCCTGTGCTTGGTGCCACTGCTAATACTGCCATTCCTCAAGATCCACAAACCTAGGGTAATCCGGTTTTTCCAGTCCCAGCAAAACCCATCCTAGCACAAGCTTCCAAAGCTCCGGTTTATCAAACTGAGGCACCGTTCAAATTCGAGGTTGATCCAACCGTGCTCAAAGTCAACAAATTAGAGAAGCTATATAAAAAAGGGCAAGGAGTCAACTCCATCCCAGACATAGAGGTTGGGTACACCGAATCTGCAGTTACATTACCATAGCGGTTTAAGATGCCGCACATTGACCACTTTAATGGTTCTAGGGACTTGATGGTTCACTTACGGTTGTTTTCAGATATCTTACAGCTCATGGGCTTAACTAGACTGCAGAAGCTATCTCTTTTCAGTCGTACTATGTCGGGTATGGTGACCATCTGGTACACCAAAGTTGGAAGATTCAGTAAAGCAGAACTGGGAGGAATTAATCGAGTCCTTTATTACTCAGTACTCGTACAATACTATGGGTTCGCCTTTTTCTCGTGCCTCTGCCTTTCGGAAAAGGGTTTGAAAAGAAAGGCCCTCACAGTTCAAACTCTACCTGTGGTTCTGAATCTAGTCGCACAAGTACAATGTGAAACTGATAATCACCAAAGAGTCCAAATCTGGCAAATTGCTTTGGAAAATTGATTTTAAATCAAATAATGCCAAAATTGGACAGCTTTGCCAGATTACAGAGTCGCCACCTAAATATTTCATTTTTTTGGAAAAATTTAGGAAACCTTGACTTGTGCCAAAGGCCACGTGTCCGTTATCACCAAAGTTGCCTCGGTTCGGGAACTTGGGTACGAGAGAGGAAGGTCATGCAATGAGCACCCCCACTCGCCCGATCAAAAGATCGGCCTCTACTAATCATGATATGTTGTTTTATAAACCTCATGTATTCTTATTCTGGTTATTAGCTAACTTTACTATGTGTCACACACAAGCAAGTATAGACTAAAATCGCAAGAATTGGAACAACTCAACTCATGCTGGTTTTCAAAAATGGTTTGAATTTGCCACCATCAGGTGGGCTTAAAAGTGCGGATTTGCCACCAAACATAGTGGGCTTAAAACATGATTTGCCACTTCTAAGTGGGCTTAAAACACACATTCATTGAATTGTTCCAATTCAAACAACAAGCCTTCATCCACAGGCATTCAAACAGTTTAGCAAGTAAGCACATAGCCTCATGGCAAGCATGCGAATCATGGCAATATGGCAATCACACTCATGCAAGTATGCTAAAGCATAAAACTTACTGAGTACTTCAAGCTAAAACAAAAGCTAGTTAGAAAAATGCATGATCCCAACTATACAAGATGCCTAATACAACATATGCAATATGAAATTAATAGGCTCGGCTACTAATATGGCATACGAAGCAACTTGAACAACATGCTTTTAAACACGTATTCAAAGAAGTGTATTGAAATGACAATGCAGTTTGAATGATGCGCCGAGCCTCGGTGCATGCAAGACAAATAAATGGATGCAAGCATGCGAGCATAAGGTATGCTAATTGAAACGTGTCCCTAATCTAACCATCAAAAGCGATTAAATAAAAGGGAGAAAGACGCGGGGTTGGAAGACATTGTGCCCTCACGAAGGAGGGTCCGAATGAATAAGAGCTAAGCTAATCTAAGCTAAGCTATTCAAACTAATTAGACTAAACTAATTAGACTAATTATTACAAATCTGATGAATAACTAGCAAACTAATTACTAATTATTACAACACTTAACTAATTAGCAAACTAGCTAATTAAAGCAAATGTACACTAACTAATCATGCAAAGCACTAAACTACACTACCACAACTCTGTTTCGGGAAGTGGAAGATGCATGCGCTCTGTTTTTGCCCCGAAAAGCCCTCCGTTTTGCTCTTGAGAGGCTCTGTTTGCAGGGTTGACCGTACTCCAGAATCTTTCTGCTCTAACTTACCAAAAAACTTGCTGAGGATTGCACCAGTGGCCTGCCAGCCATGGGAGTTACAGCCGGCCATCTGCCGGCCAAAAGTGTGCCTTGCCAGCCAAGAATGAGGCACTGCCAACCACTGGTGAGGCTCTTCCGGCCACTAGTGCTCTGAGTCACCACACTGCAACAGAGCAAAAAACAGAGAAAAAAGGAAGGTTTTTCCAAGGGTTTGTTTGTACTGTGCCTCTCCTTATCATCTCAAATCCTCAAAGGAGGGGCACACTTGGATCTAAAACCACCAATCAAGCATCTTCGATGCATGATGGTCAAAGAACCAACGAGTACAATTTCATTTATGCAAAAAACAAGACTTAAGGCCATCACCTTATCATGTGTGATCAAAGGCAATGGAGACCAAGGAGATTGGCTCATTTCATCACTTTGAGTATGAAATGCTCCAATCTTCTTTTTGTTCAATATAACGTCTGATTGAACACATGCAATGCAACACAACATGCTTATCTTGCTCAAGTTTTACTTGTCGCTTTTGTTTACTCATTTTAAGTTACCAACTCATTCTTTAATTGATTTAGTCCATTAGTGAGAGTCCTCTAATGGAAAGAGGGCTTAAACCACAAGTACCTTGAGCAAGAAAGAGGCCTCATGCTGCTGGTAATGAACTCCTAAAAGAATTAAACCATTAGGCATGAGGGTCTCAATTCCACACTCAAGCCAACAAGGGGCTCAAAGCCACTTTCAAAACAAATGAAAGAGTGAAGAATAGAGGGAGATTGTAGAGATTTCAATGCTGAAATGGAGTGCAAAATGACACTAAAACATGTAAGCAACTCATGCAAATCATGTTTAAAAGCCTAAAACATTAAGTTAGTGAAGAAGATTGTACCATAATCACACAATACAAGTCTCAAAGAACCAAACCAGCTCAAAACAGAGCTAAAACCAGTCAAAACAGTAGCAAAAACATGCTGAGATTAAGGTGCAAAATGCTAGAAAATCATGCTCACATGTTAAGCTATTTAGGCTTGCAAACAAGACACAAAGAGGGGAGGCTAACCCCTCCTATTTTGGAATTCAAAACATGGATTTTACCACTGAAAATCCTCCAAAATTCAGTGGTTAAAAGGGCCAAAAAAGTTGATTTGAAAATGTTGGAAGATAGCAAAAAAGCTGTAACAAACCAATGAACAAAAGGGTGAACCACCTCTAACTCAAAAGGAACCTCAAACCACCATTTTTAAACCATAAAAATAGAGATTTTAAGAGGTCAAAACCAGCCTCAAAACAATATGTAAAGATGGCAAAACAAGCATTTAAATAAAGCCCAAAATACAAGTGTTCTACCTCTTGAAGACAAGATGCAATTTAGGCACCAAAACCAATCTAAACCAAGCCGAAGTTCTCTTCTAAAGCTCAAAGAGGGCCTCAAGTAACCTCAACTCAATGGTGATCAAGTTTGATTAAGGGTTCATATGCAAGAGTGTAGAGAATTTAGGTTATAAGGCACAAAATATCAAGAGAGAGAATTCTAGAGAGAGAGAGAGAATTTTTTTGTCTTCAAAATTTTCTAACCCCTCCATATGGAAGAGAGGGCTTCTATATATAGACAATGCAAAATCCCCTCATAAAGATCCAGCCACACACGTGTTGGAAGATGCTTCAATCTGTGCAAACAGTTGGCACAAAATATCAGAAAATATCTACTGATACACTGGTGGCCGACCGACCATCAGTGATGGCCGGCAGGGCACATTAATGGCCGGCAGGCCAAGAGCCATGGCCAACAGTGCCCAAGGATGGCCGGCAGGCCATCTATAACATCATGCTGGAAGGATCTAGACATGGTCCAAAGATAAAACAGAAAGGATGCAGGGTTTGGAAAACTCAAACCTGTGGCGCTCCACCGCGGACTTCGAGTGCTCGATGAGCAATCAAACTCATCATTAGATGTACCTGCAAGAACATCTAAGTCTTGAGGATGGTCAAAAATGGGGTGTCTACAAATACACAAATTGAGGTCACGACTCGTGATCTCAAAGCAATGCGTCAAAATTGGCGTCTGAACTGGAAGGGAAAATAGAACACGTAGTGCGTAAGGCCAATCACCTGTATACCTGGCTGTCGGGACATGTTGTAGCTTATCTCAGTCAAATTAAGCCAGGGACAACGCCAAGTTATGTCAGCTGCAAATCTATTACACATCTAGTTGCACCACCATCCCTCTGTGGAAAAGTCTACTAGCTGCTGGCGGAAGAAGTAGGCTCGGGCCGAATACTTGGGGCAAGGGTCCACTACTTTCAACTTATCCATTAGCCATACCTGGGAAAGGATGAAAAATAAGAGAGATTAAAGAATAGAGAGATGTACATTGAGAGAAAAGTAAAGAAAAGGGCTTTAAGAGAAAAATAGAACATGAGTGCTGAGTGATGTGAGAATTTTAAAGAAGAAAGGATAGGAAACAATACCTGGAGTAGCAGTGGACTCTCTGCGAACCGAGTAGTCTCTCGTCTATGAAAAGCATCTAAACCCATTAGAGTTTTGGCCAGGGCCAAACCAATGCAACTTTTACTCTCCTTCAGCCATCGGGCCACCTCGATCAGCCTAATGTTGGCTCTGCCATAACTGGGGCCAATAAGGAAGTGCACCAATATACATAAACAGAGAGCATGTTGTCGATAACCTTGCCAAAAAAGGTCACCTCTGTCACCATGTCAGAAAATCGATTAATTAAGCTAGGTATATCTAGCTATCCGTCATGAGCCAAAGATCGAGCTTCATGCAAAGTGAGCCCACATATTCGTTCCAAAGCCTAGGCATGGCCAAAACAAGGCTGAGACATGATTTCCTCTTTGCGCTGGGATTCCATTAATGCTTTGAACTCTTCAAGAGTTGGATATATTTCTTGTGCTCCGAAGCGAAAGACATGTGTAATTGGGTCCCAACATCGGACTGCGGCATGGAGGAACGGAAAACAAAGTGAAGTACGGCTTAACGAAAAAAGTGCATTTATGCCGAAACCTCAGAAATTTACCTTTTTCGTGCCGTCCAAAGTGGCTATCCAGTATTTGAGCTTCTCGGCAAGGAATATCTCCATTTTCAAAGAAACAATAGCAAAAATGAGGTTCTGGCGAAAAAATTGCGAAGGAAGACCTTTTGTAGAAGATAAGGCTGTGAGTGGATGCTAGCTGTCAGCCAGTTAATAGGCCATCACACCTGGCCGACTAGCCACCTTTAATGGCCAACCGTCCCCTTTAGTGGCCAGCCATCCACTATTGTGGGGCTGGCAGTTGGGCTTTGTTGTTTTGTCCTGGTCTTTTTGTTTTGAAGTCTTGTTTTGAGTCTTTTGTTTTTAGTGAGTGTAAATAGCTATGTTTAGATTGTTTCTACTTTGTTTTCCGTTTATTGAGTTGTATTTTTTATTTTGGTCATTGGCCAGCTCATTATCCGATTAAGAACATCATTCTAATATAAGCATTTTCAGTTTCAAATTCAATTCCATTTTCATTCTATGCAAGTGTGGTGCTCATGATGCAAAAACAAAGCTCTTTTTTTATAAAAATACAGGGTTTTACCCCGATCATAGTTTTTACAAAAGAGAATACAAGTCTTTTAAAAATCGAAAAGTAAAATACCTATCTGAAGCTATATATGTGCTAAGCTACCAAAATAAAAGAAACTAAGCAAAAGAGTACAAAAAGCTGCACCAATCACATCAAGCTCGAGAGGCCCTCTTCGTCCTCTTCCTCTAAGGGGACTCAGGGGCATTGTCTTTGACGGCGCCGCTATTAGAATCGGACTCCGAGCCGGGCCAGTATCGCCATCTCCGCTCTTTAACTCAGAGCTAACCTTGGCATCTTTCTCGCTCCCTGAAGCCAAGCCAGCATCATCATCCTCGTTCTCAGATGGCTCAGAGTGTCGGCTCACTGTCTCCTCGGTGCTGCTGGTTTCAGCATCATCTCCACTCAAAATTGGCTCCGAGAAAGAAAAGGTCTCCTCTGTCTAGGATTCGCTGCTCTGACCCCGAGTACCTCGGCCACTGCCTCGATCTCGATGCTCATCTCAGCCGCATGCTGGAGCCTGTCTACCTCTCTTCCCTGTCATTGGAGAAGGTGTCACCGATGTTGCCACTGCCGCTGGTGCCCTCAGTGTATGTGGGATCTGAAAAATAAATATCAGAGGATCAGACACAGTATGTATTATTGCAAAGTGTAGTATGAAGTATGAGCATCATGCAGCTAGAAGATTCAGTATAGGTGTAGTGCATCAGTGTAGTGGGAGGTAATGTCAGAGTGCATAGTGGAAGTATGGCATGTCAGTGCAATGTAGGAAGTAATGCAATGCACGAGAGGAAGAAAAATATACCTGGATACCGTAAAGAGCGAGCAGCGTCTCTCTCATCTGCACCATGTGGACTAGAGAAGCAACCAGCTGAAGGACGCCCTCTGTATAATCTGTAGGCGTCTGCAAGTGAATTTGAATAATCAGTATCTGAAAATGAAAAATGCCGGATGCAAGTTGTCAAGTGTGGTCCATACCTGTAGTGCGCCCAGGGCCCTGACATACCCGTGCCCTGCCTCCGGTGGCTTTATCGGGATCTGATAGACCATCCTGCTCGGCCGCTAGCAAGGAATCGCGGTAAGAATCACTGGCCAACCAACTACATGCACGAAAGAAGGGGCCTCTCTAACCTCAACCTTAGGCTCCAAGGTAGTCTCTCTTGTAAAAGGGGCACCTGCAGCATCAGTGGCGTGAACTCCAGGTAGGGGTGGCATGAGGTAAGTCCTAATGAAAGTTATGTAGTCTCCGTCTCACTGGAAGTAGTCTGTATCCTACCCCGCTATAAACTGAATGATAGCCTCAACTGGGAGGCTATTGGTTGTCCTCATGGATGTTGGGGGCGGAGCAGGAACGACCGGTATAGGTGAGCCCATGGTCTGGCGTATGAACCGCTCGTCTAAAAACTAGGATTGGCTGAATGGGCCCTTTTGCAAGATCTGGTACCGGGAGGTGGCCCAAGCCCCAGCGTACTGGTCCATGACTCTGGCCGGCATCATCGCCCATGGCTGCTACATGATCTATAAATGGAGAATTTACAAGTTGTTAGTTGCAGTTAGCTGTCAGAGTATGAATCAGAATAGTAGTAATGGAAATAAAGGAGAAATGACTGTAAGTTTCGGATTACCTCGTGAGCTACCACCGTGTTGAAATATTGGCAGAAGTAAGTGAATGTCATGTCATCGCAGTGCTGGCACGAGTATCTGCCATCATAGCGCCACACGTAGGGCACGACTTATGCTACCTCCTTTACCGGCACTGGGGTGAGGGCCGAGAAATAAGCATAGACCTAGAGCAAATGTTAAACAGAAAGTGCATAGCAGAAGGTACAATGTGTGACCAGTGATAAAAACAGAAAGTGCAAAGCAGCAAGCACAATGCATGGACAGATATAAAGTAGAAAATGCAAAGCATAAAGCATAAGAAGCAAACAGAAAATAAAAGTACAGTGTGTACCTCCCAGGCTCTCCAATAGCCTCTAACCTTGTTCCCCTTCATGCGGGAACCGAAGCTCATGTAGCCATAGATGGTGGCAAGGCCGGCTCCACCCTAGTCATAAAAACAGACACGAGTCAAGGTCACAAGGGCGCTCAACAGATACAAGCCCACTGTATTTCACCTGTTCACAAACAAGGTGGTACTGAAAAGATAGATTAGGAAACCCCGGGTGTACTGCTTGACCTCCTCTTGAGTCTCGGGCTGACGCCTGCGGAAGTGGTCGTGAAACAAGCTATAGCACACCATCGCAGATTGGTCTAGCACAGGGTGTGCCCCAAGCAAAGACATCTACGCTACCTCTCATTGGCCCATATCCATATCAAACGAGATCGGATTATCCCCTACTCCCAAGCCGGTGATCATTGAGAAATCATAGGAGGTCATCGTCATCTCCCCGGTGGAAGAGAAGTGGAAGGAGTAAGTGGTGTCCCACCACCTCTCCACCAAAGCTCTGAGTAAGACCTGGCTGGCCAGGTAGCGTAAGAGCTCAGTACAGAATAAGCCAAAACCCGCAGAGCTTGTGATGCCAGTCCCTGGCCGTCATCGTCCCATAACCTCTCTAGGAATAAGAGTCCTCCTGTGACAAGGAAAAAGTAAGTTAGATGAAAGGCAGTGATGAAATGGCTAAACAGGTAAAGTACATAAAAGTGAAGTTTGTACCTCAGAAGCACCATAAGAAATGTGGGAGGTATGCTCCCTCAGCAAAATATCCTTTGGCACGCCACCGACAAAATCATCAAATCGCAACATGTCGCCGGGGGCCATCACGTGCGTCTGTGGATGGTAAGTGGTTGGATCAAATGGCCTCAGCCTCAGTGGTAGCAGGTTGGGCTTGGGCCTTGGGGAAAAGACTGCATCTGGCTCGGCCTCGAAATCAGCGGCGATATCTTCTACCGCCCCATTAGCCTCAGCAACTGCTAGCTCCTCTACCTCGGCTATAGGTGGAAGTACAAGTACCTCGGGAGTGGCACCGTCGTGTGAGACATCATTTGCCATCTGGAAAGTGGGTGAAAAGTGGTAAAAAACGGAGAAAATGAGAAAAAAGAGGGAAAACTTGAAAAAAAGTCAACCCTAGAAGAGAGAAAATGGAAGAAAAAGTCAAAACCTAGAAAAGTTGACAAAACCCAAGAAAAACCCAAGGGAAATAAGCCCAAAGTGATGAAAACTCGAAAAAATCAACGAAAACAAAATCTGCTTGGTTCAAAATGTAGAGGACCAAAAGTGTTTTACAAAAAAAAGTTTGCGTGGGGCATTGGAAAACGTACAAAGCACAAATCTAGAGATAGGAAACCCCTAGAGAGAGAGGGAGAGTATTTTCGGACTTGGGTGTGTGAAAAAAAGGAAGCTTGGGTGTGTATTTAATGAAGACCCGAAACAAAAGGACAAAATTGCCTCGAATCTACCACGGGTGGCCGGCCGGCTCCATTTGTGGCCCAAGGCTGGTTTCTACTATTCTCTTGCTTAATCAGTGTATGGGAGGTCCTGTTTGGGTCTAAGACGAAGAATTAAGATATTTGAAGTTGCACTGTTTCCGAGATCCCGAAATTGTGTTTCGATTGTGCTGTTCCAATTCCCGCTGTGTCTCTAGTGGCATGAATATGTCCCAATTTCAAATGTGAGCAAGGCGTATCCTTTTTAAGCTTTGTAAAAAGCCTCTGAGTGGTACGTCGATGATTGTTGTAGGGTGTCTTTGGACACTGCTTTCTACTTATCCTTTCAATTTTGCATACCTGTTTGCATGGAACATGCATCACATCCTACTTCTGTTATTTTTTTAGTGCATGGAGCATGCATTATCATGGTACTCACATAAATTATATCACATTGTGTCGCATTCGTGTGCGTCATGCTTTTCAGTTCTTGTATCCACCCTTGTCACGTAAGTGTGACATGGGTTTTTCTTTGCTACGCAGAAGTGTAGCTTGGTTTGTTTTTGTTTTGTACCTCTCTACGTGGTAGTGTAGTTTCGTTTTCTTCTTGACCTCTCTACGCGGAAGTGTAGTTAGGTTTGTTTTGTTATCCTCTCTACGAGGAAGTGTAGTTAGGATCATCCCTCTACGTAGTAGTGTAGTTTGGGTTGTTTTGTTCCTATTTACGCGGAAGTGTAGTTTGGGTTGTTTTTGTTATCCTCTCTATGCAAAAGTGTAGTTAGGATCACTATGCTATGTAGAAATGTAGTTTGGTTTGTTTTCGTTATCCTCTCTACGTGGAAGTGTAGTTAGGATCACCTCGTTATGCGGAAGTGTAGCTTGGTTTGTTTTTGTTTTGTACCTCTATATACGGAAGTGTAGTAGGTTTATTTCCTGTGTCCTCTCTACGCGGAAGTGTAGTTACGATCACCTTGCTATGCGGAAGTGTAGCTTGGTTGTTTTCATTCCTTACTACACGGAAGTGTAGCTTGGTAGTTCTCGGTCCTTGGTATGCAGAAGTGTAGCTTTGTTCTTTCTTGTTAACCTCTCTACGCGGTAGTGTAGTTTGGCTTGTTTCTTAACCTCTCTACACGGAAGTGTAGTTAGGTTTGTTTTTGTTATCCTCTCTACGCGGAAGTGTAGTTAGGATCATTCCTCTACGCCGTAGTGTAGTTTGGGATGTTTTCGTTATCCTCTCTATGCGGAAATGTAGTTAGGATCACCATGCTACGCGAAAGTGTAGCTTGGTTTGTTTTCATTATCCTCTCTACGCAGAAGTGTAGTTAGGATCACCCCCCTACGCAGAATTGTAGTTTGGTTTGTTTTGTTCCTCTCTATGTGGAAGTGTAGTTTGGCTTGTCTCTTGTTAACCTTTCTGTACGGAAATGTAATTTGGATTGTTTGTTCTTTGTTTCTTATACGCAGAAGTGTAATTTAAGATTGTTCTTGTTCTTATTGATTTCAGTTGTTGCATCGCATTGAATCTCATTTTTGAGCCGTATGCTCATTTGAATTCTCAACTGTTGCACCGCATCATGTGTTTCATTTCTTATTCTGTCCTGGAACTACGCTGATTTGATTCCTTGCAAAAGGGATACGTAGGTAGCTTTTGAGCTCAACCAATTTAAATTTATGTCTTGTTTCCTTGCCCAAGTCTTACGGCCTTGTCAAAATGGGTTGTCTCTGGCCTTTGAAATTTACTCACGTCATTTCATGACTTTGAGCTCCGTCAAAGAGGAGCAACTATAGACACCCCATTTTTGACCGCTCTTAAGACTTGGGCGCCATTGATTAATCACCCAATGATGATTGCTACGCTTGTCAAACGCTTAATTTCCTTAGTAGGAAGCCTCGGTTTTAAGCCTCAAAAGCCTACAAACCTTGCACCACTTTTGGACAAAAACAGTTTTTTTTTTTTCAAGCCTGACCACCCAGGGGCTTGCGGGCCACAAATAAGTGTACAGCCTTCCCCTTAGTGGCCGACCTGCCACTTGTTCTGGTAAAACAAATATTTTCTTGCTAGCTGTGCCAGCTGTCTCCACAGGTGCATGCACTGCACCAGTTGTTTCTATACTGATATTTCTGAGGGAGTAACATAATTTTCTATATATACTTGACCCCCTCTCATAAAATTAGGATAGAAAAATTGTGAAGTGCTAAATTCTCAAAAATATCTCTCTCTATCTTGCAACCTACACACTCTCTCTCTACACTTCTGAAACCAATTTTTTAGGGTTCCTTGCTGAGATTCTTGAGCTTGAATTTCAGCACTTGAGGGTGTGAAATTGTTGGTTTATAACTCCAAGGGTCACCCCTCTTCAAGAGGTATACATCCTAGCTCTTTTGTACTACTTTCCTACATTTTCTTACTATTTTGGGGCCATTTTTCAACTGCGTTTATGGGCTGAAACTTATGGTTAAAAGCTACTAAAGGTAGAGGGGTTAATCACCCTTCGTGGAACCTTATTTCCTAAGCTTTTACCCTTGTGTCTCCTATCTTTTTTTTTTTTTTTTAACTTTTTCCCACTGATTTTTAGAGGTTTTCAAAGGCTAAAACTGCTGTTTTGAAGTCCCAAAAATGGAGAGGTTAGCTATCCCTCTTTTGGCTTGTTTGCTAGGTTAATTGTTCCATTGTTTTAGCTTGTTTTTTTTTAGCTATTTTTACCTTAATTCCAGCACTGTTTCTGTCTAATTTAGGACTGTTTTCATGTGTTCATTTCATTTATGCTTTGTATAGTAGGCTTGTAGTGTAATGGTCCTCATAGGTTTGTTGTTTTAAGCATTAGACACCAACCTATTTGAGTTGATACCATTTATTTAGTGCTTTCCATACTTGTGTTTACCTCTAATCACCTCTGCAACCTCCCTCATTTCTTGACTTTTTATTTCCTTGAGAGTTGTTTCACTCGATTATTGTTTAAGCTTGAGATAGAGATCCTTGTGCTTAATGGTTTAATCTCTTCGGAAGTTCATTACCAAAGGCATGACATCTCTCTCATGCCCAAAACAACCATTTATTTGACACTTCTCTCCATTAGTGGACTTAATGGTCATTTTTGGACTAAATGACTAAGAATGGAAAGGTAATTAAAAGAAGCTAATAAAATTGGGGCTAAAATGAAACAAGATAATAAAATCAACTTGGGTTCAATCGGGATTTAATTGAACCCATTGAGTATTGAGTTGTTTCATACTTGTTAGTGATGAAAATAGTTCAAGAGTCAATGTCAACCACTTCCCTTGATCAATATCATGAGAGGGAGAGGGTTTGTGAATCTTTTCATTATCATTTATTAAGATTGTATCCCTTGGTTCATAAGTTATCATGCAATGAATTTGCGTTAATTAATGGTTTGCAAATCAAGCCTACCCCTCCTTTGATCTGTTTGATGATAAGGAGAGGCAGGGTGGACAAACATCCCCTGAAAATACTCTGTTTGTGCTCTGTTTCATGTCTGTTGCAGTAGAGCAGTACCAAACATTAGTGGCCGGCCGGCCACCTTACTATACGGCCAACCACTTCTTCTGGCCGATCGGCCACCTTTTTCAGCCAGTCAGTGTCATTTTTTCCTACAGAATAGAGCAGAGGCTTAGGCAAAAATAGTGCAATTTTCTTACTGCAAAACAGTATCATTCTGACAGCCATGCAAGAGCATTTTCAGGTGGTAAATCCGCATTTCATGCATGAGCAGTTCCTCCTTGTGGCTCGTCAATTAGTATCTTGTAATAGCTTAGTTAATTAATTTTGTGTTGTAATTAATTAATTGGTTCTAACTTGTAAATAATTAGCTAGAATAGTTGATTCATTTATTTTGGGTATTGTAATAATTAGTTAATTCGTAGTAATTAGCTAGAACATTTATTCGAACCCTCTTGTGCGAGGACAAATGTGTAATAATGTGTATGTCTTCCAATCCTCATTCCTTCTCCCTCTTATTTACCGCTTATGATGGATAGTGTAGTATATCATATTTCGTTTAGCATTTTCCATGTTTTGCATCCATGTGTCTTGCATGCATAAAAGTTCGGCTCATCATTCTAACTCACATTGTTATTTATTACTTCTTTGAAAACGTGCTTAAACCGCATGCTATAAAATTAATTCACATGCCATGTTAGTAGCCGAGCCTATTTAAATTGCTTATTGCATGTGTTAAATTAGTCATATTGCATTAGTTAGGGGCATGCATGTTTTCTAATTCTTTTGCTTTGTTTGGCTTGCATTGGAGTACTAGGTGAGCGTTTATTGCTTTAGCATATCGCATTGCGTGTTAGTGTTACCATATCTAGCATAAGTACCATGAGGTTAAGTGCTTAAGTGATATACCTGTTTGAATGCCTGTGGATGAAGGCTAATTGCTTAACTTGGGATGATTTGATTAAATGTACATAGGAGCCCACTTTTTCAAGTGGCACTTATTCAAACAATTTTCAAAATAAACATGGAATCAAAGTGTTCCAAATTTTGCAAATTAGTCTATACTTGTGTGCAATACATAGTAAGTTAGCCTAATAACCGAAACTAGATCATATAACGTAAATAAGAATCACATCATGATTAGTAGAGGCCAATCTTTGATCGAGTGAGTGGGGTGCTCAATTCATGACTTTCCCCTTTCATGCCTAAGTTCCTAAGCCAAGACACTTTAGTGATGACGGGTAAGTGACCTTTGGCACGAGTCTCGGGTTTCTTAAATTTTTCAAAAATATTTAAGTCGTGACTCTGTAATCTGGCAAAGCAGTCCATTTTTGGCATTTTGATTCAAAATCGATTTTCCAAAAGATTTCTTGGATTTGGACTCATTTGTGTTTATCTATTTCATATTGCACTTGTGAAATCAGATTCAGAACCACGAGAGTTCGAACTATAGGGCTAATCATGTCCGAAAGGAGTATGAAAGCAAGCTACAATGTTCTACCTTCCTTAAGCACGGTAAGCCAAGAATACACCTTTTTGTAACGAAATGCCAATTTACTAGACACAAGCAGGAAGGTGATGGTACTTTTGCCAATTTACTAGACACTGGCTGGAAGGTAATGGTACCTCTGCCAAGTTCTTCAGGCGCTAGCTGAAAGGTACTGGTACCTCTTATTCTAAGCGCAACCAATTCTCCAAGCACTAGCTGGAAGGTAATAGTACCTCCTATTCTCAGCGCGGGAACATTTCTAACCATCTCAACATACTAGAATGCACAATAACACAAGTGTACCACATACACGATATTATTCAACACAATAATGCCATCTTTCACCGATGAGCAAGGACAAAACCTCTAAGCATAGGTATTAAATACATATAAGTCAACAATCCAATTCTCACGAGGCCTTAAGTCTAATAATAATAAACTAAAATATTCATAATCCAACTTCACGTTCATTTCTAAAATACAAATTGTTATGGTTTCTTCCCTTTTTAAGCATCAATCCTCTTATTTTATAAAACTAAATCCATTCGCTTTATTTTGCAAAACCAAATCTATTCTCTTTATTTTACAAAACCAAATCCATTCTCTTCATTTTACAAAAACAAATCCATTGATATGAAAACCATAACTCAACTCAACTTCACATGATTAATCTAAAACAATACCAATACCATGGTTACTTCTCCCTTTTGGATATAAACACAATTATACAATCCATATTAACAACATACAAAGATTAATCAACTTTCTCCCTTTTAAATCCATTAAGTCAATAATTTTAAATTAGGGCTTTCCTCCATCTCAACATAAACATGATAAACTACTCCCCAATTAACCCAAGCAACAACCAACTTAACAACTTAAATCACAAATTTCAAACCCAAGATCAATTTTCATGACTTTTCAGGAAATCCATAATGAATATGGTTTTATGCAATAAAATCTACCACATGTCCATCTATAGACGAGGTATTGAAAATGAGTAAAGAAATCCCTACCTCTTAAAGCGAAGAGGAGACAACCCAAAAATCACTAGCGACGAAATCACGAGCTACTTGGATCAAAAGGAAGCCCTTGACAAGATCTATAATGTTTCTCAAAGGACCAAGGTGAAAAGATGCCTCTAACCAAGTAGATCTAGAGATCTATGTAAGAAAGTTGAGTTTTTAAGAGAGAGAGAGAGAGAGAGAGAGAGAGAAAATAAAAAGTGAATGAGAAAGTGTGTTTGGGGTCTATTTATAGTGGTAGAATAAAAGCCCTAAAGTCAAAGGAAAGAATAAGTCAAACCCCTAAAAAGTGGACCCGAACACTGGACCTGAAATTAACTCACAGGGGTCGACCCTTAGGACAGTGGTGGCGACCCTTACGAAGAAATGCTGAAACACAAATGTGTGCAGCAGGGTCGACCCTTTATTTCACTAGCAACACCCAGAACAAAACAGCAAGGGAAGGGTCGACCCTTGGAACTTAGGTTTTAACCCCAAAAATCAGCAGAGGCACTAAGAACAAGGCAACGAGATGGTGTTGACTCCTAGGAAGGCAAGTGTCGACCCCAGAACAAATTTTCCAAGTTTCCAAAGAAATTTTCAACGTAAACAGGCGTGAACGAACAATCCAAACAACTTTAAATCGAATTGTAATCCTCCAAAACCAAAATACTACAGCTCTAAAGACTCCCAAAATGAAATAAAGGATTTAAATACACTTTTAAATAGTTTAAAGGATACAAGTGCTACATTTTTTACCAATACTTTACTTTTTAAATCTATTTAGATTATTAGATATTAGATTTTCTTGTAAAAGTATAATTTAAATATAAGATATGAAGAAATTTCAGTATCTCTAATTACGAAAACTGAGAAAATATGAAAAATCAAAAACTGAAAAACAGATTTAAAAATAAAACCAATGAAAGTGGTTCTTGTTTAGAATTTTAATATCATACCTCGGTTATTAAAGTACCATGTAAAATATTACAGTTCATAAAATATAATTTAAACAAAAAGAAAGTGTATGAAGATAACCTGCTAATTTTTGAGATGCAGCACAAATCTCTATTTTAAAAACGCATGCGCTTTTCTCTGTTTACATTTGAACGAATGCATACAATTTTAACATTGTCATCTTTTGGATCTTTAGGTTGCTTGGATCTTTAGGTTGCTTGGACTTCTAAAAGGGTTTGTGGCCAATAAAGTTTATCCTGAAGGTTCTATTGTCGAGGCTTACGTTTCCATAGAGTGTACAACATTTTGTTTTAATGTATTTGGATGGAGTTGAAACATTGTTTAGCTGCCCATAAAGGAATTATGACATGGGTAACCGTGGCCCAAGGTTGGCGGTATTCACTTAAAATGTCCATCCCTTTGGTCTAATTACAAGGGCATCCGATGTGTCTATATCTGAACGCGAGATGGCTCATTGGTTTGTCCTACACAATAACACAGAAGTGGAAAAATACGTAGAGTATGAATCAGTCATACACATTGATATGTTATAGTTGTAAATCAATTAGTATTGATTTTTTGAAATACTTTTGAATCATATTTTTTTAACTAGGGAGCACAAGAACTTGTTATAACAAACAGTCGATGCATTCGACATCGCAAAGAGACAACGTTAAAAATTTCCTAAATGGTTCAAAGATCGTGTAAGCTAGAATTCCCCTCTACAATGAATCATACATTACGTTAATATTGTGTATGCTTGTAACATGACACATGTTCTTCAAGTAGATGAATGAATTGCGGAGCCAAATGTCCCCCGAAGCAATTGATGAGATGTGGTCATTAGCCAATGGTCCTAGTGGCTTAGTGAGCACATATTCAAGATGCAATTGTAATGGTGTCCGATTTCATACTATTGACCGTGACAACTGTCGTAAAACTCAAAATAATGGATTAGTCATGGAAGGGGAGCATGAAGGCCAATTGATAAAGTTATATGGCTACTTGTCCAATGTGTGGAAAATGAACTATTTGTTTAGACATCAGATTGAATTGTTCCAATGTGAATGGTTTAACACTAGTAGTAACAAAACGATGTGTCTTGAATCACATTTGACAACGGTTGATGTAAGAAGTCGATGTTACAAAGATGACTCGTTTGTATTACCAAGTCAAGTTCAACAAGTATTCTATGTTCATGATACCAAATTAGGTACCAATTGGAGAGTCATAGAAAAGTTTCGACATCGAAGAATTTGGATGTGCCAGAGATGGATGACATAGAACTTGATAATGCGTTCCAACAAGAAGAAACCACCAAGGTTGTACCAGCTGAGGCTATTGATAATGATGTGGTTTTGCATTGAGATGATATTTAATCTGAAATTATTCCAATGGAAGTTTTGCAATCTCTCAGAGGTGTAGAGGTTGAGGGTGTTATAGATGATGCCTTCATTTGTGATGATGAAGATGGATTAATGAGGGAGGGTGACGACAAAAGAAGAATATGACTTATAAAGTGATTTTGATATAGATGTTGATGTAGAATATTGATGTATTTGCTTTTAAGATTTGGATATGATAATGAACCAAAATACTTGTCATATTAATCCAGCTTATCATGTCGTAGCTTGTTATATCTCTTTTTATAATTTATTTCATGTATATCATGCTTTATAATGTAATTAAGCTCGTTATATCTATGCAACAACTAATTTAAAAATCATATCATTGCTTGTTATATCACTTTCTATAATTTAATATCTTATCATACATGAAATGAAACCGTGTTAGTTATGTTATTACAGTTTGCATCATGGTTCCTGGCTGGAAGATTGGTTGGATTTGGAAAAGGACATTCATGACCACAGTAACAGACTCGTCGACTGCTATTCCCTTAGGATCAACAATTGCTCAATCTCCTATTGTTCCCTTAGGATTAACAGCTGCACCATCTCCTGATGCCATTAGCCCACCATTCGAGGATTCTGATGAGACGCAACCACCATCATAAATGCAGACGGGTGGCATAGGTAAGATCATTGTACTTCAAATTTGTCAATTATCATCTGTCATTATTTACAATTTGCTTATTATTATTTTGTTAATAGAGACTTCTAGGTCCATACATGTACAAGGATCTACACTTGGAAAAGGAATACCAAAAAAAAAAATTAGAGCCAAAAAAGGGGAAAATTTATATGTTCACATCGATCATGCTCTGAATGCAATGACTAGAAAATATGCCACTTCT
Organism: Camellia japonica; assembly: GCA_030407325.1. Taxonomy (NCBI): domain Eukaryota; kingdom Viridiplantae; phylum Streptophyta; class Magnoliopsida; order Ericales; family Theaceae; genus Camellia; species Camellia japonica. The sequence goes on from JAPPVO010000014.1 coordinate 20,362,065, forward strand.
GCAACTAATGAGTTAGGGCTTCAGATTAGTAGCTTGTGCCTTCTTAAGGATGTTTAAGTCATGGTTGAATATGGATGAGACTACCAAAGTTGTCGTCATCCAAGTCGTTCTTGTAATTGATAATACTTGTCTACAATTTGTATTTGTATTATGTATTCTCGTAAGAAGCACTTATATTTAATGACGGTAATTTTAACTTGGTATGCTTGGAGGTCAAGTTTGATATTAGGGATGATTTTCATAATGACTCACAAGCTCAGCGGATTGTGAATAAGAAGGCATATGTTTTGTACAAAGATTGGAGGTATACCTTGAAGCAAGAATTTGAACTATTAGAGAAAGAGGGTGATGATGACCTCTATGCTTATCTGCCTTGAGGGGTGAGTTTAGGTGATTGGAAGTATTTGATTGATGTGGCATGGCAAGATGCATCTCACCAGGTAAAATAATAATACATTGTACATAGCCCCATGCAAAAATGTGATATGCTTTAATATTTAACAAAAATTTGTTTATGTAATTATTATTTTTAGAAATGATCAAAAGCTGATAAAAGTAACGGGAGTCAGTTGTCGTACAATCATACTAGTGGATCTCGCTTATTTCCTATCGCAATGGCTGCTATGGTGAGATTGATTTTATTTAAAAGTTAATCCTTTTTTTTTTTTTTGGGTGGGGGGGGGGGGTTATGAATAATAATGAATTGCCTAAAAGCCTCTAAAGCCTCCAACATCCATGTCGAATCCACGACGATGAGATATTTTGAACTCCTTCAAAGCCTTCAAACTCAAACCCTTCGGAATCCATTGATGAATGTTTAAGAAGGTTAAATCGTAACAAGCCCCTTGATGTATGCAATTCAATCCATGTGAGGTCACAAAATCATTAAAGGAAATATTAGCAAAACTGTCCAGATGTATAACAACCCTCATTTTGCCTTAGTCATATTCATGAGAATATGCATGATTTTGATTTGTTGAGCTTGCATCTTGTGTCTAAGCAAGGGTTCCTGTCTTGTTTTGATGTTATTGTATTTTGCTTAAGTATAAGATCCCTATTTGTTCTATGTTTTGTGTGTTGAACCTAGGTTATTTACTTTTGCTACCTTACACCTAGGTCATTAAGCGACAACACCTAGGACCATCTTGGAACCATCTTGGCTGACCTCCACCTCCACCCTCACCCTCATACCTAGGCCGAGGTGTGTATCACCTAGGCATTCGAGATCTTTGATCCTTGAACCTTACAGCGGTGTTGTACACCTTCTGTCGAGTTATGCACCTTAGCCATCACCTAACAACCTTGTTCCACGACTTGTGTAACCTAGGCCGAGGTGTATCACACCTAGGCCAAGTATTACCCCTCCTAGCTGAGGTTAGGAAGACCTCACCTAACCTTCATTTCTCTGAAGCCTATGTTTTGATCTAGGATCCTTGCCTTGTTAGAGTATCCATGCCACCTTACTTATTGTATACATTTTGGCCTACTCTTTTCGTTTCATTTTAGCACCTTTTTGAGGAGATTTAACCAGATGATGCCATGTGTCCCAGCAGTGGGTATTAGTCAGTTAGTAGTTGAGAACCCATTTCATTTGCTATATCTTTGTCTTGAAGAGAGAGAGAGAGAGAGAGAGAGAGAGAGAGAGACAGAAAGAGAGAGAGAGAGAGAAGCTCTAGGAAGAAGAAGAAATTCTTGGAGTAAGCTAGACTTTCCAATCTTGATTTTCATACCTTGAACCATTTGATTTGTGTTTTAAGCTTAGATTCTTGATCTACTCTTGTTGTTCTTTATATTAATCTGATCACATTGGATGATCTAGCATGATTCATGAGCCATGCATTGATTTAAATTTTTTTTTTTAAAAAGAAAAGTGATGTTTTTGCATTCTTGAAGAATAACCATGTTTTGATCCAAAAGCTTATACCACGTTCTATGTTTTTGTGTTTGTTCTCATGAAATCTTCAAGTATAGGTTCCTAGGTCCATGTTTTCGAACTCATATCATGAAATCTCAGATTTTAAATAAGAAGTTATAATTTTGGCATTCATGTTCTTCATGTTCTTCATGTTCATGTTCTTCAAGAGGAAACCAAGATTTTCAAACTTCATTATTTCCCTAAGTGTGGTCACCACTCTTTTCCAGACCTCACACCTAGGCTGAACATTGCATCTCACCTTGGCGTACCTTGCATGATCACTTGCTCCTTGGTCTACCTTGCATGCATACCTAGGTCGACCATAGTACACCCTTGTCGACACCTTGTAGCATCCTGGGCAGACAACCAACATCTCAGCTAGGTAGACCACACCTCAGCCATAACCTCCTGAGTTCACCCAGCTAGGCCATTTCGGTCTAGCTTATCTTGTGCATCCACTCCTAGACCTGGTTTGTACCTAGGATGATTTTCCAAGAAGAAAAACATTGATTTGACTTCTAGAACATGTTTTGCTCTATTTTTGACTTGGTTTTGGAAAGAAATGCCGAGATATATTTTATGCATTTGAAGCTTGTTTTGAGAGTGCATTTCATAACCATCTTTGAGCATCTCTTCTTGTCTTCTTGAAGTGCATTTAATGGGACTTGTCATGTATTTGTAGGTCTTGGATTCTTGTCTTCATCCCCTCGTCCGAAGAGCTATTGTGAGTGGTATTATGTTTTAGATAAAAGCTTTGCTTTGTTTTGGAAAAGTATTTAATCAAGCATGAATGATTATCTCTTATTATCCCTTAGTTTTTGTATCAAGTATTATGTTTGTTTTGATGACATTCTTGAAAGGTCCTTATGTGCTAGGGGACTTTAATACAACTAGTACCTTTGTTTGAGATATCTTCTTTGCCATCGATGGGTGGGCTTGTCTAATCGATTTCGGGTCGGTTATTCCTTTCTTTTGTCAATGAATGTCATTCTTTGTATTATGTAGTTTTTAGTAAACACCCTTTGAAGCTTTGAAAGCCTTTAATTAATGAACTTGATTCATCCTTTGATTTGTTATAAGCTATGATATGTATTGTTTTGGTAAAATCTTGAATATCATTCATTTGAACATTTATTACTTATATCATTCACTGAGTTTTCAGCTTACCCCTATCCCTTATATATATGTAGATGATGAGCAAGAAGGCGATGTCGCTTAAGGCTTTATTTGGGAAGATGTTTTGGTCCATGCTTTTGTATTAATCTTGAAAATTATGTTTCTTAGCTTTATGGTTCATTTCTTAGTATGCTTTGGCTTGAGAAGCCTTTTGATTAATATGTAATTTCAAGTTTAGTTTATTTGTATCCAAGTTGTAAAACCATGTTAATATGTATGTCATTCATTTAATCTATGCACAGCTTGTATGGATTAATTTGATTTAAATTTATTGCTCCCACACATGTATGCCCCATATGTATACTCTGTATGTGTGAATCTTTGTAAGTTGGCATTCGGTAATCTAGGATTATTGGCCATCATGGAATCATTCTATTAGAAGCGGAATGGGGTCGTGACAAGATAAATACTCAATAGTTCTTAGGTCTCAAGTCTCAGATCTAGAAGAGGTAAGCCTAAATTATGTATATGAGGCAACTTAAAACAAAATAGGGCCGCAAAGACCACTCAAGCTCAGGAAATACCATATCAGCGATGTGTCTAAGAGGCCGTTGTAGCAAAATGAACATCTGTCACTTTGCTTGAGAACAAAAGTGCATGCTCGAGAGGTAAAAGAAGCCTCCCAATATCTGAGAACAAACATTGAGATACTGGATGACCAACTTCTACGCTCGAGTAGTCCATGTAGCTTCACAGGGTAAAAAACAAGTTCTGGACTGAAAGAAAGATGATCAACCAAGATTACAAGCAACACTCAAAACTCAACAAAACTATAACTTAAATAGTGTTCGTTTGTGGAATTGACAAAATAAGGAACCTAACAATCTCTTCATTTGGCAATTTCCAAACAAAACACTTCTAACAATGAAATCCTAACAAACACACACTCTAGACACAAACTTAACCACTCTAAGCTCCTTGTGAAGTGAACCACCTAACATGAGAACAATAGAAACAACACAAACACAAGAGAGAGATAAATATCAACGAATATGGTTAGATGATAAGCAATGAAACATGAGAGATAATCAGGAAACAACATCATCGCAACATCAATACTAACATCTACCTACCAACAATCAAGCCAAGATTCCAAACGCTATCTCTAAAATATCAATTAAACCCTCAAATTTCATTATTCAAGAGTCTAATTGATATTTTAGGGATAGTTTGAGAGGTAAAATGAAATTTCGAATGAAATTTGAATTCTACATCAGCAATTTCTATTTGATTATAGACGGCAATTAACAGTAAGGTAAAATTGATACAAAATTGAATAGTTTAGATAAAAACTGATATTATTAAAAAAATATGATTTCAATTGATTTTTGAGTGATAATTTAAAGGCAATGTGATATTTTCTCTTTAATTTTTATCGCTAAAGGACATGAGCAGCAACAAAACATAAAGGATAGAAAAATGAGGGAAAAATCGATAGATCATATAAAAATTTTGAAGTGCAAAAATTTTGACATGCTTTCTCCTTATATTCACTAGATTCTTTTTCTATTTATATCTTTTTCGGTTAATCGCTTTTATTGCTCTCACAATGGTTGAGAGTATTTCAAATTGATCAGTTATCGATAGCACTTTCATCAATTACATTTTTATTTAATTTTATTTTTCAAATCACATTTACCAATTCTTTTTTTTTTTTTTTTTTTATACAAATACAATTAGATGTATGTTTTACTTTTTGATCATAAAAATATGCCAAAAAATGAGTCTCAAAACTTGCACAATAGTAGCTGGTGTGCCCTCTGCACAACAAGCACTCCAATTCCATGAACACCCGTATGCATAAAAATCATGGTAGTTATAAATTTTGGAATGATGGGAGTTATTGGGGGTGTTTGGGAAGTTTGATTTTTGGTTTTTTGTTTTGATTTTTTTTTTCACTAAGAGACAAATTGGTTACAAAATAAAAAAAAAATCAATCCAAACAAAATATCACATCAAATGTCATAATCATTTCTTTTTAATCTCATAAATATCACATCCAACCACAAAAAAACCCAACTATCTTCCTAAACACAAAAAAAAATTTCTCCAATAATATCCTACAGCTAAAAAAACCTACAAAAAAATTCACTTCCCAAACACCCACATTGTATAACACTATTAAAGTATAAATGGTCCTAGGAATATAATGTTTGGTTTGATTTTCATAAACTTGTTTTGTAAATTTTTTTTTTAAAAAATAAAAATTAATTTGGTGAAGTAAATAAAAAATAAAAATGCTTATTATTTTGACATAATTTTATCTTTTGAGAGGCTATAAATAGTTTTTAAAAATATTTGTTTAATATTTATTTTTATCAAATTAGTTGCCATTTTTTCAAAAAATATTCTGAAATTTTTTTTCTCAAAAACAAACCAAACAAGGCCAAAATGTTCCAAGCATAGAATAAATAGATATAAAACAAAAAATATACGTATCTATAGACTATAATTGTAAACATGTTCACATATAGGTCGAATTTATATGTTCTATATTTAGAATTTTCTGTGTTCCAGACTCTTCTTCCGTTTTCTTGAACTGTTATGATCTTCTAATAAAAAGTTAAAGGGCTTAATTCTTTAAGATCAAAAATTAGATTTAATTTCAAATCCAATGATATGACACTTAATTAAGATATTAAAGGTAATATTCTCTCATATCTTTTCTAACTATCAACTAATTATATCACTTATACATAATTAAATCTAGAAAATAAGTTTATATATCATTTTCCTTCTTGCAATCGTCTTGACATGTTTAACAGGTTAAATCGTTTAATGTATAAAAGAAAATAATTTTATAATAATTTGGTTCAGATCCAATAACATATACACTCGGATCGGGTCTACCAAACATTGAGAACTTAACACAAGCTGGCGCAAACAAAATTGGTTCTTTAAACTTGGTGCAGCTTGGCCCAATGGGCTTAAACACTAATGGTCTGTCACTCTAGATCCTGGGAGTCAAAGCCCAAGACTGAAACGCTCCCCCACATAACTTTTTTAGTTTTTTTTACTTGGTATATTTTGGGAATGATGAATTATGATAATAACGAAGATGAAATACGCTCAAAATAATTTGTTTATGATATTAAAATTTTAATAAGTCATAGTTTTTAGTTTGGTAGTTAATTTTGGACGACTTATTTTTGATTTCATATATTTTTTTGAGATCTCTCCCTCCGATCTGCCAAAAGTGATTACAAACGCTTATTTTTGCAAATAAATAAATAAATAAATAAAAATGTTTCTTTTATTTTCATTGACCGGAAAATAAATCTATTAACCCTTTATTTTATTTTTTTTATTTTAAAGTTCATATTCAATATTGATCTTATTTGAAAGATCTCTAAAAGACAAATTTACATATATCAATTTTGTTAAAAACATATTTGTACAACTCAAATTATGAGATTTTAAAATTTTTTAACACAAAATACACCTAGAAAGCAAAAATGTGAAAAATTATCTTTATCACTACACGTTAAGAGTTACCAACCAAGAAGTGTCATGCATGCGTTTTTATAGCCAACAAAGAACTCCGTCCCAAAATACTATGTATTGCACTTTTCTCCAAAATTTTACCGATCTAATACTGAAATTTTAATACCGAAATTTTATCGTGCTCTATTTTTGTTGTTGTCGTTGAAGATGTGGGAAGGGCATGATTTCTATTGTCTTCTAAATATTTGATAACAAGAACTAGTTTGCCTTTACCTATTTGTTTGTACATGGCAGATCAAAGTACATGTATTAATAGACAACAAAAACAAATCACGTATAGATTTCACTGAGGCCCAAAAGAGGAAATCAATCATGGTAACAGGATGAGAGAGAGGGATGGGTTTTACTAAGGATAACGGCTGGAGAAGAGGTGCTGTTGCTATGAGAAAGGAGGGAGTGGATAGTTGAGGAAACCAGATGGAGAGGAAGAGAGGGCATGATTGAATAGCAGAAGTGCTACTTAGTAGTAGAAACTCGGAGAGACAGACAGAGAGGGGACTCTATCATACCTGCTACCTCCTAGGATGAGAAGTAGGGTATTTTGAAAAGTGGCAATATTTTATTTATGAAAAATGATATATAAGCTCACTTGTTAGACTCATTTTCCAAATCCAATGATGTGTAAGTGATTTAATTAGTTGATGATTAGCGAAGATATGAGACAGAATGTAACCATAAATAACTTCTTTTTTTTAAGGGTAATCGTAAATAACTTTATAGTGTTTCTAGTTTAGACCCAATCCATTGTATGTCTTGGATCCGGGTTTTATTGTCTTATATAGTTATTCTTGCATTGTTTCCCCTTACCTCTTTGATTTTGGCTTTTGGGTTGTGTTGGTCGAATTTGAAACAGGTTGGTAGCTTGTTTTTCAAACTGTCGTTGCCTAGAATTTTGCTCCTACGCTTGAGCATCACTTCTTACGCTCGAGCAGTCTTTGTGAACTCTCAGTACTTTTGTAGGTCTGCAAAACTATTGGGACGTGGTATTATTCACTCGAGTGGCCCTTATTATGGTCGAGCGTTGGTCTTCTGTCTGTAAAACTACTTGGAGTTTGTATTTCACGCTCGAGCAACAACTTCTTGTGCTTGAGCGGTCACATCCTTTGTGTCTGTACGCTCAAGCGTAACTTCTTGCGCTCAAGCGGTTTACGTGGATATCATATCGTAAAGTCACCTTTTTGGCTCGCTTTTTCATATATATATATATCAACTTTCTAAAAGCTCTAAATCTAGACCCTCTCTCTCTCTCTAAAACCCTACTTTTCTCTACAAATACACCTAGATCTGTTGAGTTCTTTACCCATGTCTCTTTGTTAAAAAGGTAGAGCACGTAATGGGTATCCTTTTGATTTGAACGAAATTGGGTTTGGGAGTTGTTGAAGTTTCTTTTCTCTTTCCCTCATCTTTTAAGTTTGAACTAGGGATATGTTCACTCTTTTTATGAATTTTAACTTAGTTATTTATTATTTCAAAACAAATGTTTAGATTTTGGAAGATTTGGAACAATCTAGGGTTTTGGGTAAAAATTAAAAGAGGGGTTTTTCAAATGGATCTTTGAAAATAATTTTGATATGGAAAATAATGTGTGTTGGGAATATATGGTTGATTTTGATACTTCGGGTTGATTTTGGAAAGAAAAGGAATTTTTCCCTAAATGCTTCAAATATTGATTTTGTATAAATAATGAAATTGATGTTGAAATCATGAAATTGGATTGACATTGATGAAGATGGTGGAGTTGGATATGTATTATCACTCACCTCTTGAAATTTGAAGAGTCTATCTTTATTGAGAATTGTATATCTGTTTAGAAATATCTGTTTTGGGCTATCGGTAGAGGATAGCTATGATTGTTGTAGAAATTGCATGAGAATTAGGAAAATTAAAACTTTTTTTTTTTCCTCATTCATTTGCATCGATCATTATTTTACATTTATACATTGCACGTGTATATGGATTTGATAAAAGGGGTGAATCAAGAAAGGAGTTGTTGTTGCATCAAATAAGTTAGTCTGTGTATCCAAGGTAAACGTCCCGAAAACTGCGTGTATACATGGGTGTCGATACTTTGAATGAAATTTTCGTGAAATGACAATAGTAGTATTTGTATAGTTTACGTTTACATGGGTTCCAATTTAAGGTTTCCTCCAGACAAAAATTTCGAGAAATGTTGTATTGTTTTGAAATTCCCAAAACATGATTCACAGCCCTATCTTTTTATTTCAAAGGAAATGATGTTATTATGGCATTGCATATTGGAAAACGATATAAAAACGTTTTGAGATGAGCATTGCATATGCATTCACCTTATAGTTTTGTTAAGATTCATATACTGTGTTAGATTTTTCTACTGGACTTTGACTTACCCTACATGGGAAAAACATTTCAGGTGCTGATGATATGCCTCCGCTAAGGCAATAGTTGGGAGGACTTGGAGTGAGAGCTTCTTTTGTGTGTTGTCATAATTATTTTTATATAAGCCAAGGGTTTTAACTGTATTGGACTTAAGCCCATTTTTGTTGTAATCAAGTATCTTCTTAGAAAGATGTAAGCCTTTAGGCATTCCTTATTTGTCTAACTTTCATCTTATCTTTCTATTATATCACTCTTTTGTAAAGTTTTTATAAATCAATGAAAGATAACTATTTTGTCATTGTGATCACTTATTGATATGGAGTATGAGTTTATAGCAATTATTCGGGCATTACAAATTTAAACTCTTCTTTTTTTTTTTTTTTTTTTTTTTTTTTTTTTTTTTTTTTTTTTTTTTTTTTCACTGAGATGTCCCCATATTATTCAGGGAAATATCACATGATATTTAAAAAAAAAATTAAAAATCAATAGTAAAATTTATAAATATTAATAATTAAAAATCTTAAACTTTTTATAAATCTATAATTATTTTTTCAAACTACCACTATTATATTTCTATCTTCTATTATTTATGCAATGTTTTCGTCAAATAAAAATTACAAAATACACAAGATAAGATTATTCATTATTTTTTGACTAGCTAACAAGGTTGGTGGCGTTTTTTTTTTTTTGTCAATTTTTTTGCTACTTTGTTGGTCAAGAAAATTTTCTGTCAATTTTTTTTTTTTTTTTTTCGGAATACTATGTAGGAGTTGGCTATGTACTGCAGGGTGTTGTTTGGGTCTATGACCCATTACAGATTCTGTTTTGATAATTTAAATCGTTCATTTTTACATCTTTTGTGCATATAATCCATTTAAAAAATTAAGTTGATATGATAATTAAAACATATTTACTTTATTACATTTGTCGCTAAAAAAAAGATCATCAATTTTTAAAAGGAAAATGATATATCAATCCACTTTTTAGGCCCACGTTATAGATCTAATGATGTGTCAAGAAAATAATTGATTAATCATGCTTCAGTAGGTATAAAAAGTGAATCTACTTTTTGAACTTGAATAATAATACTCTTTTTAAAATCACACTTTTCGTTCATTTTTTTAATGATAAACCCAAACATTGAATAGATTACTATTAACAAATCAATCTAATTTTTTTTTTAATAAATTATATACTCAAATAATCTAACAAATGAATAATTTAAATTATCAAAACGAAATCCGTAAATAGGCTCAATAGAGCCAAAATGGACTGCATGGAAGCCAACTACTACATGTATAGGAAAAGCCACCATATAAAAAATTGGCTTAATTTTATCATAACATTTCGTAATATCAATCATAAAATATGTAATCTCGTCACAAATTTGCATAGCAGAATGTCCAAAATTTTATATTTGATGTTACAAAAGTTTGTAACTTGATTAATATAATAAAATTTTATGATAAAATTATACCAATTTATGATAAGGCGCATATGGCATGCACCCATAAGGTGACACCCATAGGCTTTCCCTTTAAGGATACATTTTTTATACTTTACTTCCCAATCGTTTAAGAGAATATTATTAAAAAATCCAATTTAAGAAGGGTATAAGATATTAGATCTTACAGATATTTTTTTTTAGTAAGAAGCCACTCTTTGTAAAATATTGTGATGAAAAGTCTATTTATTATTTTGGAAGACATTTTATTTTAATTTTCTCCTTTTATCTATCTATTGAATTATTTTTTATCTGTTTAATTTTTTTTACTATCTATTTAAATATTTTTTGGGAGTTTTTTTTGATAAATCCACTTTCTAAGAGTTTTATTCCATCCATCCCATATTCTTTTTTACTATTCCATTAGGTCCTATTTGAGATAAAAAGACTAAAATACCATTTTCATCTACTTATGTTCAATTTAGTTCACATTATTTTTTTATGTTTCAATAAGTCCTATGGGTGACATAATTACCAAAATACCCTTAATGTGAATGTTCACACCGTCAATGTGAATGTTCATATCGTCAATGTGTAGAGGCCTGGCCCATGTCGATCCTCGTGGGTGTCTGGAAAAATTCGAGTTGGGCTGGGGCGGGCCCGGCCCATTGACAATGTGAATATTCACATTGACATGTTAACATTCACATTAATAGAAGTGTAAAATTGGCCCGCGTCCTGTGGCGGCGCGAAACCCGCCGGCAGGCCCGTCCAGCCCTTTGACAATGTGAATATTCACATTGACATGTTAACATTCAACATTGATAAGAGTATAAAATTGGCTCGCGGCCCATGGGTGGTCAAAAGCCCGCTCGCAGCCCGGGACGGGCCCGGCCCGGCCCGTTGACAATGTGAATATTCACATTGACATGTTAACATTCACATTGATAGGGTTAAAATTAGCCGCGCCTCGTAGCTGCCTGAAACCCGCCCACGGCCCGGCCTGTTGACAATGTGAATATTCACATTGACATGTTAACATTCACATTAATAAGAGTATAAAATTGGCCAGCGGCCCAGGGTGGCCCGGCCCGGCCCGTTGACAATGTGAATATTCACATTGACATGTTAACATTCACATTGATAGGAGTGTAAAATTAGTCCGTGCCTCGTGGCTGCCCGAAACCCGCCCACGGCCCGTGGGCGGCCCGGGGTGAGCCTGGCCATTTTTTTTTTTAATTCTTTTAATTATTTCTACGAAAATTTTATTATTTTCCACAAAAAAAGACACTAGGCCTCGGCGCAGACTGGCCCTCGGACCGAGCCTTGAATGGGCCTTAACTGGGCTGATGGGCCGGGCCGGGCCGGACCGGGCTTCAAAGTGATGGCCCAGGCCCTAGCCTAGTGTCTCGGACTAGGCTCGAGCCTGGGCCCAAACGAGCCTTTCTCGGGCCGAGTTGGGCCACCCCACGGGCCAAAAATTAGGCCCAGGCCCTAGCTCTGGCACAAGGGTATTCGGGCTTTGGATGGGCTGATGGATCGAGCCTCGAGTCGGACCGGTGGGCCTGGCCTAGCCTCGAGCTTAGGTCAGGCTTGGGCAGGCCTGGCCATTTTTTTTTTAAATTATTTTTAATTTTTTCTACCAAAATTTTATTATTTTCCACAAAAAAATACATTGCGCCTCGGGCGGGCTGGGCCTCGGATCAAGCCTTGAATGGGCCTTAAGCGGACCGATGGGCCGGGCCGGGCTTCAAAGTGATGACCTAGGCCCTAACCTAGGGTCTCGGACATGCTTGGGCCCGGACCCAAACGAGCCTGCCTCGGGCCGTGGGCGGGCTTCAGGCAGCCTACGGCCGCGGGCCAATTCTACATTCCTATCAATGTGCATTTTAACATGTCAATGTGAATATTCACATTGTCAACGGGCCGGGCCGGGCCGGGCCTACCCTGGGCCGCGGGCAAGCTTCAGGCAGCGGACAAATTTTACACTGCTATCAATGTTAATGTTAACATGTCCATGTGAATATTCATATTGTCACGGGTCGGGCCAAACCCGCCTTGGGATGCGGTCGGGCTTCGGGCCGCCCACGGGTTGCGGGCCAATTTTACACTCTTATCAATGTGAATGTTAACATATCAATGTGAATGTTAACATGTCAACCGGCCGGGTCGGGCCCGCCCTAGGCCGCTGGCCAATTTTATACTCTTATCAATGTGAATGTTAACATGTCAATGTGAATATTCACATTGTCAACAGGCCGGGCCGGGCCCGCCCCGGGCCGCCCACGGGCCGTGGGCGGGTTTCGGGCAGCTACGAGGCGCGGGCTAATTTTACACTCCTATCAATGTGAATGTTAACATGTCAATGTGAATATTCACATTGTTAACAGGCCGGGCCGGGCCCGCCCCGGGCCGTGGACGGGTTTCGGGCAGCCACGGGGCGCGGGCTAATTTTACACTCCTATCAATGTGAATGTTAACATGTCAATGTGAATATTCACATTGTCAACGGGCTGGGCTGGGCCGGGCCGGGCCTGCCTTGGGCCGCGGGCGGGTTTTGGCCGCCCATGGGCCGCGGGCCAATTTTACACTTTGATCAATGTAAATATTAACATGTCAATGTGAATATTCACATCACACGGAAGTAGCAAGTAGAATGAAGAAACATGGATTACGAAATCAAATATGATTAAAATTGAACAACATAATTGGAACTAGCATGCACTAATTTAAAATAGAAAATATAGAAAATAACTTCATAATTAAAATACAGAAAATAACTTACAATTACAATTGTAGCAACTGCAAGGATCTTAATTGGGTTACAAAACGGGAAGAAGTAATTCTCACTCAGAGCTCTCTGTTTTTCTAAAATTGAAGGATAAAACTTGAAGAGTGCCGAGTGATTCCAATTGATTACAATATATAGAAATAAAAAGTAAATAAAGTAGCAACATGTGACTTCTTTGATTGATGAAAGCAGTTGGCAGCGCATGAGGTAAAGCAGATGCTGTCGGTTGCTTTCGGTGGAGTGATTGCACGAATATGCAGCTTTAACAAAAGTTGATTGAGTGAATAGTGACGGTGAACAGTAACTTTTACTATTCATCACTTTCGGTGGAACATGTGAATTTAGGAATCAATATAGATATAAATTAGCAGCTTTTCTCAAAAGAGTATTGATTGAAGCTAATTTATATGTATAGGAAATCCTATGGTGATCAGGCATATGGGTCCTGAGCATCTTGGAACTCAGATCTGCCATATGAGATGGGTTGAGTAGTTGATCCTTCAGAAGATTGTGACTGGTCTGAACTACCTTCTGAATTGGTTGACTGTGCTTCAGCTTGATCTATAATTTGACGGGCTAACTGGAGCAATTCATCTCTGGATAACTTGGGCTTGATCTTTGATTTAGCTGTGGGCTGAATAGGAGGTGAAATGGGCTTAGCCTTAGCCTTGGATTTTGATTTGGGCCGTGAATGTTCCTTGGGCTGGGTCGGAACTGCAGGAACTTTGGACTTAGCCTTGGATTTGGATGATTTGGGCTTGGAACCACTAGATGAGGGGCTTCCAAGATTGATTGGAGGAAGACTGGGCTGACTTCCTTGGCTGATTGCAGCAATTGGATTCTGCTGGGCTTTGATCATAGAAGGAGTTGGAGCACATTGATCAATGGGGAACTCTTCTTGAACAATTTCAAAAATTCGGGGCACATTGAACTTAGCCCACCATTTGACTGAATGTTGACGGGTGATTATGTTATTATCAATTCCATAATGCCATTTAAATATCCATGGGAGTTTATATTTGGATATCAAAATTAACAAAGATGGGAATTGTCTCTGATGAGTGTTGAATGGGTAAACAGGGGAGAAATAGTTAATTAGTTCAATGAGATCACCAGGGAGGATATCTGAAATGGCGCCATAATGAGTCCACCATCTCAGAAACCAAGTAGGTAATTCAGATTTGAATTTCTGATCAAAGGAGATAAACCAGGAGTGACTAAAAGTTTCATTTTGGTACAAGAAGATCTTGAACCAAGCATCAACATAATCATGGTAATTGTACTGAATAGAGTGACCAGGTAAATCTTGAAGCTAATAAGGAAGACCCCATTCAGCTTGGGAAACAATACTATGAATGTAAATGGAATGATACAGAACCTTGCTAGCATAGGTTCGATCATAAATAGGTTTGATCAAGACTGATTGATGATGGATCAAAATATCTTTGTAATAGGTGAGTGTTTTCTCTGGATGTGAGAGGATGAAATGGCATCCAGAGCCAAAATGGGATTTAGCAAGATCATGGATGACTTGGCCTTTAGGGTGACCGGGTTCTTTATAGAACATATTAGTAGTGTGTGATTTGGTATAATCAGATCGGGATGACCTGACGGGGTTAACAGGGAATAGAGTCACTGACACTAATTGGCTAGAAGCAAAAGGATCTGTGGCCAAGGCAGATGAGTAATTAGGTCGATAAATGTTACCAAGAACTTGGTAACGGTTAACCATTTCAAGTGAATAAGATGGGGTAATTGACTCCAAAGGAGGTGGAACAATAAGTTGATTAGGTTTGCTAGAAGACGGGACCAAAGCCTTGGAAGAAGGACTTCGACGAGACATCTGTTTAAACAAGAAACAATGATTAGTAGCAGAGATTAGCAACCAGAGAGAAGATCTAAATAATTCTGGTAATAATGTAAATGATTGTAATAATCATGTCGCAGAGTACGACGGGCTTTAATCTGATGGTAATTGATGTATTGGGCTCGTTTAGTAATTGGTCGAGCTGATTTGAGACGGTTAATACGGTGATTAACTTGGTGGATCAGGGTTTGGTAATGGGTAATTTGGGTTTTTAAATATGGAATATGTGGAGTAGCACTCATCCCTTACCCCCCTGTAAAAATTCCCGGGTGAGAAAATCAGGCAGGGAATTTTGACAACCAGGTATGTAGGTAATATCAAAATCAAAAATACTCAAAATAGACTGCCAACGGGCAAAAATTTGTTTACTAGCAAGATTTTGAACATCTTTTTCCAAAACATATTTAGCAGATTTGCAATCAACACGAAGTAAAAATTTTTGATTTAAAATATCATCTTGAAATTTTTGAATACATAAAACAGTAGACAAAATCTCTTTTTTAATAGCATTATAATTTAATTGTGCTTTATTCCAGACACCAGAATGATAACGAACAATTTGTTCAGAGGATTGAGGAGTGACTTTCTGAAGAAGAATGCCACCATAACCAATATCAGAAGCATCAGTTTGAATGATTTTGAATGAATTTTCAGTAGGAATACCAAGACAAGGAAGAGACTTAACATATTGTTTGACTTGTTGAACAATAGAAGTATGAACAGATGACCAAGGAGGAGGATTATCCTTTAACCTATCAAACAAGGGTTGACAAATCTTCCTAAGGTCTTTGTAAAAATCAACAATATAATTGAGAGAACCTAAAAAGCGTTATAACTGGGTTTTATCAAGAATTTCATCAGGGAACTTAGACGCAAACTCAATTGATCTACTAATTGGCAAAATAGTATTGTGGTGAATATCATAACCTAAAAATCTAACTTTAGTTTGAAAGAGTTTGATTTTAGGAGCAGATATAACTAAACCATGACTTTTAATGGTATACAAGAAAGCAGTTAAGTGTTTCCAATGTTCACTAAGTGATTTGGAAAAAATTAATATGTCATCAATATAAACAATAGAAAAATGACTAAATAGATTGAAAATATCATTCATTATATTTTGAAATTCACTAGGAGCATTTTTTAAACCAAATGGCATAACATTCCATTCATATTGACGAAAAGGTGTATTAAAAGCAGTTTTATATCTATCTCTAGGGTGAATTTGAATTTGCCAGAAACCACTTTTTAAATCAAATTTACTAAAAATGACAGCTTGATGAAGTCTTTTAATTAAATCTTTTTTATTAGGAATAAGATATCTAATCCATTCTAAAACAGCATTCAATGGTTTGTAGTTAATGACTAAACGAGGGACACCACGTTCTAATTCAGCATTTTTATTGACATAAAAGGCAGGACAAGACCATGGTGATTTACTAGGACTAATTATGCGATTTTTTAATAATTCATTAATTTCTTTCTTACACATTTCAAGTAATTCATAATTCATTTGAATAGGTCGAGATTTAGTAGGAATATGTTTTTCATTAAAATTTTTAATATATGGTAAAGTGACTACATGTTTTTTACGATGCCAAAATGCAGTAGGTAAATGAGAACAGACGGTTGATTCGAGTTTCAATTTAAAATCATTAATTTGAGAAACAATAACATGATCAATTAATTGTTGATCAATTCTTTTGTAATTAATTTCTTCTTTAAGGAAATTTAAATGACGAGTTAAACGATTAATAGTAACATTTCAGGGGGAGACAGGAATTTAAATGTAACAGGTTGTCCTAATACATGAGTAGTTATGCCTTCACTAGATGTAGTAAATGGATACAGTAAATAAATAAATGGTGTTCCTAAAATAATTTTATCAGTCATGTTTTTAACTAAAACAAATGAAGTGTTGAAACAGATATTATTTTGACAAACATGAACTTTTGGTAATTTATATTTAATATACATTTTAGTACCATTGGCAGAAGTTAATTTCTCATGACATTTTTCATAATATTTAGTAGGAAGTAATCCTTCTTGTATGCAATTTAAATCAACACCAGTATCAATTAAAGCAATTAAGTTTAACTTAGTATCTTCAACAATGATTTTAATTTTTGAATACCATTTTTGAATATAAAGTTTATTAATTAGATTTAATCGTTTCTCTTCAAGATTTTGTGATTGTGATCTGTTGTCAAATACCAATTTAGCAGGATTGGTGTGATCAGAATCAGGGTCAGAATTATGTTCAGATCCATTAGGAGATTCATGAACTGAATTGTGGAAATTATCTAAACTTTGATTGAGTTTTAATATAATAATTTCATCTTCTAATTTTCGATCCTTTTGTTTCAATTCATTAAGAGTTTGTTTAATTTGATTGATTTTAGATTGTAAATCTTGAAGTGTAATTTCTTTAGTTTTATTTTTAAATCTTTCGAGAGTTTTAGATAAACTGATAATAGGTTTATCAAATTTAGGTTTATCTTCTGAATGAAGTAGTAAAGATTTTAATTTATCAATATATTTTTGTTTTAATATTGGATCATCTAATTTGCTAATTAATTCAATAAGAGCAGATTCTTCTTGGGTATTTTTAGTAAGAACAGTTATCTGTTTAACTGGTTTACAGCACACATCATTACATCCTAGAGTAACATTATTATTATCAGAATCATCACTAGGTGAATGATAATCAGATGAAGTATTTGGATGATCAGAAGAGGAGTCTCTAACTGATTGATTTAATTGGAAGATTTCAAATAATTGATTTTTTGAATTATCGTCAATTTGGAGTTGATTAACTCGATCCTTTAATTTTTGCTTTTCTTTACATTTATTTGAATAATGTCCTTTTTGACCACAATTATAGCAGGTAATATCTTTATTGAATTTCGATTTCGGATGTGATTTTGATTTATAATGTTTCTTTTTGGGTTTAGTATAAAATTTATCATTGGATTTGGAAGGTGAATAAGGCTTTTTGTATTTATTATAATATTTGGATTTAGTTTTATGCTTATAATATTTATGTGATTTCCTGCGAGAGGGTGCAACAGGAGGTAATCCATATTGTTCACAGAAATTTCCTAATTCATATTTAGCTTTATGTTTATCTTTAGTAGCTTTTTGACTAAGTTTAAGATCAATACACATTTTTAATCAATCTTTCTGAATAGTACTAATTATATCACCATAAGTTAAATGGCCATATTCAATAACACCAGTGGGTTGACTAAGAACATCTTTAATTTTATGAGCAAATAAACTAGGTAAGCCATTAATAAATTTTTCTTTCCAAAATGATTTAGTACAATCTTCGCGTAACATAACTCTAGAGGTAAATACATCTTTATACCATCTAAAATCACTTAAAGTCGGGCAAGTAAGGTTACTAAGCTGATCATGTATGCGAGAATAGATATTAGTAGGGGTTCCAATGAAATGTCTAACAATAGTATAAATCAATGTATTAATACCATCAGGGTGGCAACATCCAATAGTTTCATCAAAGATAGGGAGACCATTATCATCAGTTTGATTAGCATATATGATGGACTCTCTTTGGTCATCAGTTAAATATTTTTCCCACCAAGATTTAAGCATACTAGTAAGCCCAGAAGTAATTAGGGAAGCAATTTCAGATTGAGAATATTGGGGATAATTGGAGAGGTAACTATTTGAGACCATAGATAAATGATTTAATTTTTGAAGGATTTGATCTTCACTAAGACCATCAGTATTCCATTCGTATAATATTTTGGCAGAAACAGAAAATTGGTTACTAATATTATTTTCTTCATATTGGAGGTCAGGTGGAGTAGAGCGAGAATACCAGTTTTTGGTAGTTTGAGGATTAACTTTGGGATAGTGAATTTTATTAAGATGAGAAGATTGGAATTGTTGGGCTAATTGATTGATGTCATCATCAGTGGTGTCAGTTTCAGATTGGGTAGAAACAGTGTCAATATCAGGTTGTTGATTTAAAACAGTAAGACCTTTATCTGTAGAAGGTGAAGCATTATTGGTGGATAGTTTAGTAAATAATTGTTCAATAGCTTTGACAATAGATTGATCATTAGTGACTAAACTAGTTCTTTTGGAGCGTTGACTAGGGAGATTAAGTAAAGGTTGATCTAAAGGTTGTTTAGTAGATGTAACAGATTCCAAATTTGTTTCTATTTTATCTAATTGTTTACCAATAGTATTTAAGCATTGATTAGTATAATTATTCTGTTCGATAACTTTTTTGAATTCAGTATCATTTCCAGGTAATTTGAAAGGAGAAGTAGGAATGTCAGAACCTTGTTGATTGATAATGATTTTTTCAAGAGGAGGATGACTAGAGCTAATAGTTGTAGCTTCAGAAGTTTTCCATTTATGTTTAGTAATTGTAGTGAGCCTTTTATAGTATTTTTCAACATATTCTAAAAGGGGTAATTCAAAACCATATTCGACCATAAAGTCATACCATTTTCTAGTTATACGGGATTGTTGATGTTTATCATATGTATCATAATAAGCATGTTGGAGTTCTTTATTTTTAAAAGACTTAAATTCAATGAATAATTTATCAAGATTAGGGTTAAAATCTGTTTTGATTGTCATTAATTGGGGATTGACCGGAGGTATAAATTCGTCAAAATCAGTTTGAGTTGGAGAATTATTAGAAGCAGTTTCTTCCTCAGGTAAATGTGTATGTGTAGAATAAACAGGTTTACTAATTTGAGATGTAGCAGTATTATCAACACCTTTAAATTTAGAAGGTTGACCTAAATGGATTTGGCTATTTTTGCGAAATAGTGGAGTAAAGATTTCATCTTCAGTTTCAATTTCAGAGGGTACACTAGAGGTGCTATGTCTGGATGATTGACTACGATTAAATTTAATACGAACTGTACCATCATTTATTTGTTGAATATCTTGAATAGAAGATTGTTGTTGATTATGTTTGTAATGTTCATTGACAGTGATCCATTGATCAGGTAAATCTACATCTTTCCATTCAATCATGTGGGGAACATTAATATATGAGTCAGTACTACTACTTTGGATTAATAAAGTTTTATCTTTTGGAGATTTATGCAGAGCATGAACATTTAAATTTGTTTTCATACATTTATAATGAATACGATAAATCAAAGCAATGTTATGAGTTTTATTCATCATATTAGTAAATGAACCATTTAATTGTATGTTTAATGTTAATGCATGTAAAATATTTGGATCTCGTAAACTAAGTGTAAAATCAGGAAAACAATTAAAATGTACGGGACCTTTGTGGAGACCAGTTTCCATCATACCCATTAAACTATCATTATAATTAAGAAAATGAGCATCTCTTAAACATAATAAAACAGAGGTATTTTTCCCTTGTTGAGTTAATGGTTTAACACCAACTTGGATTAAACCTATGTGAATAAAATTGTAATCATTTTTTAAATATCTTTTTATGAGATTAGCATCAAATAATTGGCAGGTTTCCCTGGGTTTTTCTAAAGCATATACTTGTTCAATTGTTTTAACATGCAGAGTTGCTTTGAAAGCATTCTGTATAAAAGAAGTTTTATAAATTTCTTTAATTGGCAATTTCGGTATATTCCATCCTACATCAATTTTATCATTTTGTATTTCAACATCTTCTTCATTAATTACTAAAGCTTGGTTAGGTATTGAGGGCAAAGTTGTTGACCTAGAACTGACTGAAGAGTTACTTCGAAATAATCGATTCATTGTTCTGTTTAATTAATCAGTTTTACAGATGTCTTAATACATACCCTATTCTTATCCAGTTTACCACATACCTTGTAACTTCACAGACCTGTGTATACATACATACCCTATCTTTGAACCCCTAAGTCCAACACTGCCTATACCTAAGGACTTACTCAGGACTGGGAAGAAGTGAGTGACTTAAACGCAGGTGGAATAACTGTAACAAGGTGGATAACACAGATCGATCTCTTGGGTGATTAAGAGGAACTGAAAACCAGATTAATCAAATAAACAATGGAGATGATTAATGTGAATATTCACATTGTCAACAGGCCAGACCGGGCCCACCCCGGGCCGCCCATAGGCCGCGGGCGGGTTTCGCGCCGCCACGGGACGCGGGCCAATTTTACACTTCTATTAATGTGAATGTTAACATGTCAATGTAAATATTCACATTGTCAACGAGCGGGCCTGCCCCGGCTCGCGGGCGGGTTTCGGGCCGCCCACGGGCCAATTTTACATTCCTACCAATGTGAATTTTAAAATATGAATGTTCACATCATAAAATTGCTAACCGTTCAAAAAATATTTATAAGGGTATCAAAATTAAATATAAGGGCATAAGTGTCCAAGAAAATAGTGTAAATTAAGAAAAAAGACTTTATGGAATAAAACTATACATACATGGGACTAAATGGGTTAAAAAATTCCTTCATGGACTTCTTGGGTTAAAAACACTTCTAAATGGGATTTATGAATAATTTTCCCATATTTTTTTGTTTACTTAAATTTTTTGATTATCTGTTTGTATATTTTTTAATTTGTTTAATCTTTTTTTAACTATTTGTTCAAATATCCAAATTATTTAACCTATCTGTTTAAATTTTTATTTTGTCTTGAAAAACAAAAATTAAACAAAACAGCCTCTTTCTCTACTAGAACCAGTTTCTTTCTCTATCTGTAACACAACCAAGAACAAAAGAGGATGATGAACGTGACCAAAAAGAAACGAAGAGAAAGATGAACAAGATAGGCTTTTTACAGTTTTGCTTTCTCAATAGATCTGAGTTTTTTTTTTTCAAACAGATTTGTTGAATCTTCATCTTCAACCACATCCAAACACTAGATCTAGATCTGGAAAATGCGGAAATATCGAAGTGCAAAATGCTGGAAATAATCCATAAATTTACCAAAAGCCAAAAAAGTATAGTTTAAATCCCAGTTTCAGTATCAAAGACGAAACTTACATGTATACACATGTCTACTAGCAAAATGAAAACAATAGCACATACATATACATATATATATATACATATATAGTTGTAAACTGAGCTAAGAATGAAAATTTGAACTTTGTTTCGCTCATTCTAATACACAACACACAGATCACATAGAAAATGATCAACAACTTGGAGTAGGTGCAAGTTGGATTGCCGGAGTCATGGCAAAGTGGAGTCGGCGAGGTTGTGAAACAGATCGAAGGGCCACGATGCCAAAGACGATCAGAGCCCTCAGTACTTCCCATGACGCCGCCCAAGACGATGAAGAGGCCAAGGGACTTTCTCTTCCCACGGTGAGCAAACTAGAGCCATGAGAGCTAAGACTCTCTCCCTCTACGGGAGCCACGAGAGTGCGGTGATTAGAGCCCTCGCCACCTTTGATGAAGAAGAGAGAGAGAGAGAGAGTAACAAGGTTATAATGGGTAGATAGATTATAATGGGTAGTTTGGTCATTTTGTAGGGAGCTTGTTATTATGGACAAAGTATTTTAGAGTATGAATTTTTTGACAAAAAAAAATAAAAAATTATAAAATTGTATTTGTAAACTGAGTGCCATTATTTTAATTGTTCCACATTGATTCCTAAAATATATTAGTTGTTAGATTTTGGTACCGATGATCAACAACTTTCAAAATCAATAATAATGTTTCTAATTTTTCATCAAATTTAAATATGATATAAATTTTGATAAAAATGAGGTTAAATCCTTTTGTCAAACTTGTATAAAATCAATGAAGAAATAAATTTTTCATCAAACCAAGAATGAACAAAATCTTTCACCAGATTTCAAACAAGTCTTTTTCCACTTAGTTTGATAAAATTGTTAAAAGATGAAAGATTGGAGTTGGATTTTTTTTCACCAAAATTGATGAAAAGTGAAATTTGGATGAAAAAGTAATTTTTTACAAGATTTTGATGGAAATTTGATGAAAAAATTGAAATAGCTCATATCAAATCAAGCTTTTTATTAAATTTGGAATCAAATTAGATAAAAAAAAATTTACTGATTGATGGAGATTGTCTTATAAGAGGAGGGTATTTTCAAAATTTTATCCAAAAAATCTCTACTATTTTAGTACATACGCATAAGTGAGGTAAAATAACATAAATTTTAAAAATTTTTTTAATTTTTTTTGAAGTTCCTTTTATCCCCTTGTAAAAGGATAATATGAGGAGGGTTTTCGTTTTTTGTTACATGGTTTTAATATTTTTGAATGTTCCTTTTATTAAAAAAAAAAAACACAAAACCAGAAAATAAAAC
Organism: Camellia japonica; assembly: GCA_030407325.1. NCBI lineage: Eukaryota > Viridiplantae > Streptophyta > Magnoliopsida > Ericales > Theaceae > Camellia > Camellia japonica. The sequence goes on from JAPPVO010000014.1 coordinate 20,385,385, forward strand.
TTTAACCCAGATTAAGAGCATCTCCAAACCTTTATCAAATGTAAATTTGATGAAAATTTTGGTGAAATGAGATTAAATTCTATCAAATCAAGTTTTCATATATATATAATATATATATATATATATTAAATAAGGAATGAATCAAATGTTTCATTAATTTTTAACAATCTGTTCTTACTTCATGTGGGTATTGATTTTTGACCACGCAATCAAATAGGGAACTTAGTTGAGAGCACATGCAGAATAGATTGAGCCAATTTCCTACCAACAAGAAGATGAGAATACCGCGGTGGTTCGTCCACCTGGGGGCACTCCGACGACCAAGTTAGTAAATCTTATCGTTCACAAATATCGAAATAGTACTTAAACTCACAAGTAAAAGCATACCTTAGACCCACGGGGGTGCCTTACTTTTATAACCAGTAGTGACCTAATCCCCTAGAAGCCTCGCTTCATTGGACTCAAGTTCACTGCTCATCTTAGACTCTCGGCTAGATAGGGATAAAATCCTCGTGAGTCTTATCCTTATCCAGGCTAAAAGCCTCTTTGTTCTAGGACTCTTGTCCCTTATCTGATATCTCTAGATTCTGGCATTACCGCAGAATATCTCAGCAATGTCGTGATCACCTCAGCAACGTGACTTATCTACATGGCACCTTAGTTGACATCTCGGGCTATCTTGGCCACATGGCATCATTCGCAAAATACTTCCCCACAACTGCTCCTTAGGTTTTATTACCTTGGCATCCTAAGGTGATGGAACCTATACCATTTGTCCACCGAACATGTCGACTCAAAACATAGACACCACTCCAAACGAGATCATGACTCGTCGGCTTCAGGTAACCAAGACTCAGTTACCCATTTTATCAAAAATCAAGAACCATGAACTAAGTTCTTTAAGCATCTCAACTGAGACCACTCCTCTTAGCTGAGGTTATTACCTCATTACTTCAAGAATTTCAAGGGTTTCAACTATGCATGAGCTGTTATGCAGTATGATTTCAACCATTTTTTCCACGTGTCCCATTCTCACTAGCTCGTACCAAGTATGCGCTATCAGGTTGCGTCACCTCTCCCTACGCCGCCTGACAAGCACGTCATCCAAGGCATCTTTATTACATCTTGCCGCTGTTTCGCATTTTTGACAAAACTTTCCCCCTCTCTCACCATCTTTTCACTTTTACAAATTCGATTTCTCTCTCTTCTCAAATTTTCTCTCTCTACAAAAACTGTCATTTTCATGTTTTCAAGCTCCTGCAACTGTCTTATTCACCAGTTTTGGCGGAGCACTCACTGTTCCGTTTCATTCATTGTCGTTGTCTAACTTCGGCGACCTCTATTCCAGCGTCTATTTCCTTAGCTTCAATCGGTAATTCTCTGATTTCTTCATTCCACTTTTAGTTCTTTACTATTCTTGCATATGACACTGTTATGAACTATTTGTATATTTCCCATTGTTCCTTATATGAAATTCTACGTTTTACTCCCTGATTTGCTTGCTATTTTTCATGCTCTAGACATTGTGAACCATTTCTTGAATCTGTTTTTTGCTTCGAAGTTTGCCCCTATGTTCTTGAGTGTTATTTGTACTTATTGTAGTTTCACATTGCCTTCTACACACCTTTCCAATGTTCATGGATTTGTCATTCTCTATGTACTATTTTTCTTCATGTTTCCTGTACACTGCTTTGTACTCAATCATTAAATGTTATGAATTAATGCTCATAAATTTGCCAATGCCTCTGATTGCACTTCTTGATTTTGAATCATGTTTTTTTTTTTTTTTTTCCTGTTTTCTTGGTTTGTTTTCCAGATTCTTGCCTTTGTATTTTGTTCATCTTTGTAGATTTAGGCTTGGGGTTTGACTTAAAACATTGTTGCCTTAGGAAAATTAAAACAAAATCTTCTCCTCTCGACCGGAACCCTTTCCTTAGAACCATTAGGGTCTGCGAGGTCTTCAAACCCACATTAAGTTCTTTTCTTTGAAATCTACCACCAAACACTTCAAGCTGACATCATGGGGATGTTTAAGTGGAGGGTAGACACCCCAAGTAACCTTGAGCATTTCTGCCAAGAGTTCTCTATCCCAGCCGATGTCCACCTCAGGTTGGCTTAGAAGGAGGACTCAATTATGTCTAGGAAGGATTACATGCCCTTCCCGTAGTTTCCATCATTGAGGGTGGAGTTAGGTTCCCACTAGACATCCTCTTCAGAGAAGTCTTACATTTCTACAAGCTTAATCCCATCCAACTAGCCATTAATATTTTTAGGGTTATCAATGGTATTACCGAGTTGGTATGCCAAGAGAAAGCTAGAATCACCCTTACTGACATCCAGTTCTGCTATACCATGTGTGGCCTCAAGTCCACTAGTGGTTATACTTATTACCTAAAGCCTAGATCTACCGCATTCAAACTCATAGTCCCTGCCTGACTCCAACAAAGGCGCTGCAGACGACTTTTGATTGTCTTAGGCAATTGGGAGTTCTCGCCAAACGATGATCTTCATCTCTACCCCTTACACCGAGGAGTCTTTAGGGAAGATGAGGGTAAGAACAAGTCACCATAAAGCATTATGTTCTTTATCCGTCTGCGTATATACATTTCTTTCTGGTGTTCTAATGTCTTCTTTTATTTTTGACAGATCTTCCTCAACTGAGCAAATCATTTCAGCAATCTCATGTCCCCAGCTCAGATCTCAAACAACTTTTGAACCTTCCAGTTTTCAAACGAAGGGCCCAGTTCTGCTGAATTACATTCCAACATACCGGTCTACTCTACCTAATGTGCCAAGGAGGAGCAAGACTCCGCCGTCTGCGTTAACTCCACCTGTAGCTTCTTCTCCGAAGCTAGACCAAGCTTCATCATCCGATCCTGTTGAGCAGTTTTCTTTTTCTGCTACAACCCAACTCATTCCACCATCCCAACGCAACACGACATCAAATTTCAGACGCTCCTGCCGGCCGAAGTCGAAGCCGTAAATGTCGAGGTTTTGACTCATCAGCCTATGATCCAGCGAATCCACTAATTGCCCTACCGGCAATCAATTTCGGCACTGGAGTGACAGTCGCCGCTACCACAGAGGAGATGGGTCGCAAATCGACAATCGCAGAGGACTTATTGTCTAGTTTGCCTGACGTCATATCTCTGCAATCTACACCGTCCTCTCAACCTAAGCCAAAGCGAAAAAAGATGAAAAAGGCCAAGGCCACTGTTACCCACATTCCTTGTGATTCTGAGAAGGATTCAGAAGACTCCATCCCAATATCTAAACTGGCCGACACCAAAAAGAGGCCAGCCGAAGCTGAATCGACTGACACGCCATTGCCGAAAAAGCAAAGGTCTGAGGGCCAAATGGTGGAAGCAGTTTCCACCCCGACGACATTTTGGCGTCTGATGTCCCTGTTGGGGATCGACCTTTGAGGGCGAGCGACAGTGCCATTGAGAGCCTAGAAGTCAGCACCGTGCTGTCCACGGCCGTGCTTTTGTCAGCCGACATGAACCAGCTGGTCGACTTCAACCAATACAAAATTTTTTCCATCATGATGCGGCATTCTATTTTGGTAAATCACTTAAAACTTTCATCTTTTCATTCAGCTTTCTTTTCTGCTCTTTACACTTAACCAAATTGTGCTAACTTGTTTCCTTCTTTGCAGGCCATCCATCACGCTTACTCCCACACAGTCAAGGCCGAGATAGTGAAAAGGGACCACGTCAAGAAGATGCAGGAAGTTGCACGTCTCTTTGCTTTACTCAACGAAGCTGAGACCGGCACTAGAAGTCTGCTGGACAAAGCAAAAGTTACCAAAAATGCTCAGAACAAAGCCGAGGCTAAAGCCAAAGCTGCTAAGGCCACTACTGAAGCCGCCAAGGCCGATGCCAAGGCTGCCGAGGTCAAAGCAGCAGAAGTTAAGGCCACACTCAAAGAGGCCCTTGATTCGAAGGAGGCTGAGGTAAAGGCGGCTGACAAAAGGCATTTGAGGAGGGGCAAGCTGCAGTGCACGATCAGTACAAGGCCAAAGTCAATCTGGCCTACAACAAAGGCTATTACCTTGGCTGGATGGTAGCCCTTAAGGAGTTGTCTGTCCCCAACGACTCTCCTTTTCGAGATATCAGCCGACTCAACGTGCCTTTTCCACCCTCGCCTAACTGATTTGACGACAAGGCCGAAGAGGAAGACACCGATGAAGAGGAAGAGGCCGACATTGTTCTTGAGGCCAAATCCCCAACACTTAACGATCAAGTCCTGGACTTGAATGAAGAGGATGGGGATGAGATCTCCAAGAGCACCTCGCCGAAGAAAACGCGACATCCGAGGCCGAGGTTCTTGTTGCTGAGAGGAGTCTTTGATCAAACCCTGTAAGAGATTGATGCCGAGGTCATGGCCGAGAAATCCGCCACGCTGTCTGCCGAGGCTGAAACACAGCAACAGCCGAGGTTGGACACTCTGCACAAGATCCTAGTACTTAGGATTTTTTACTTTTCTTTGAACTTTGTTGTTTTGGAACCATTTAAACAATTTTCTATTATGTCAGCCGATGTGCCTTCTTTTGTAACTAAACCTGTTACTATTGTTGTCAATGCAAGTCTTGCCTTTTCTTCCAAGTGTTGATTCTATTTCTTCTGTATGCTTATTGCCTTTCCCTCATGCCTTGCATATTTTTTCCATACTTAGAATATTTATTATCTTTCCAAGTTTGTTCACTTGGTTCCTCACCTTGGATCCTAAGACCTCGGATATATCCATATCTCGGATAACAATACTTCGGGTACAATATAGTACTATCGTCTCGGATTGACTTATCTTGAATGGAAACTTGTGTTAATTATCTCAGCCGAATTGCACTTATAACAATTTCTCAGAAAATTTCCACAGGTATTGTTTTGTCACTTGTACTAACTGTCTTCTGGCAAGACTTCACCCTTCCAAGTCTATCAACCTGGTTGGTTATCTCGGATAGTAATACCTCGGGTATCACCGCATTCGTTTATCTCGGATAACTTCAACTTGAAAATATACCAGCAATTTCACAAGTGTTATGCTCATTTCTACTTCCTACCCCCTAATGTGAACCTAAGTACCACTTATGTTCACATTAAGGATGCATCACCTGCCTAAGTCTCACTTAGACATTTTTGACCGAGGTTATCATGTTCAGCTCGCCCAAATGAAGCACCTAAGGCTTAACCTTAGTGCACCGAGAGTACTTACTTACCTCGGCTTTTCTTTCAAACTGACCACATCATGGCCATTTTCGCTTTGTTTCATGCTGAAACATTGTAGATTTAGCTCAACTCTACCATCATGGCAAGTCTAAGTTAATCGTTATGTTTCTTGCTAAAACATCGTAGACTTAGTTCAACTCTACCATCATGGAAAGTCTAAGTTATTTGTCACGTTTCATGCTGAAATATCGCAAACTTAGTTCAACTCTACCATCAAGGCAAGTCTAAGTTATTCGTCATGTTTCATGGTGAAATATCGCAGACTTATTTCAACTCTACCATCATGGCAAGTCTAAGTTAATCGTCATGTTTCATGCTAAAACATCACAGACCTAGTTCAACTCTTATGGCAAGTCTAAGTTATTCGTTATATTCACCATGGGAACATCGTCTTAAGATTTTTCAGTTCTCATCACAAATTTTAACAATATTTCATAAAAACAAAAATCGAGCTAGTATTTTATTAATACTTTGGCTAATAAATCTTTTACATAAAACTCCACAAACAGAAATTAATGCTAGAAAAACTTCAAATTACTTGTGTGCTAGGGTCTTGGCAACTCCTTGCCATTAGTGTCTTCAAGCCGATAGGCGCCATTGCCGGCAACTGAGATGATTCGATATGGTCCTTCCCAGTTTGGGCCAAGCTTGCCCTCTCTAGGATCTTTCTTATTGTCGACAACCTTTCTTAGAATAAGGTCCCCAATCTAAAACTCCCTGGGATTGACCTTTTTGTTGTATGCCCTAGCAAGCTGCTGCTAGTATGCCCCCAACCAAATTGCTGTTCTTTTCCTTCTTTATTCTATCAGATCAAGATCTCGGGCAAGAAATGCCTCGTTTGTTCCATTCTCCACTCCCTGGGTTCTGATTCTAGGGATGCCAATCTCTAGTGGGATGACAGCTTCAATGTTATATGCCATGGCAAAAGGAGATTCCCGAATAGATCTTCTCGGTATAGTCCGATATGCCCACAAGACATTAGGCAATTCCTCCACCCACTTGTCTTTGGCAGCTTCTAGCCTTTTCTTTATTCCATCCAAGATGGTCTTGTTAGATGCTTCTGCTTGTCCATTGCTTTGGGGGAAGCTAGGAGTGGAATAATAGTTCTTGATCTTGTATTTCGCACATAATTTTTTGATTAACTTGTTGTCGAATTGAGTGCCATTATCTACTACTATGGCTTTTGGGATTCCAAATCTGATGATTATGTTTTTTCAAATGAAATTCTTTACGTCCACATCTTGGATTTTGGTTGAGGGTTCAGCCTCTACCCACTTTGTGAAGTGATTAGTTGCTACCAATAGAAACTTCCTCTGTCCAGTTGCCTAGGGAAATTGCCCAACAAGATCCATGCCCCATTAGGCAAATGACTAGGGATTAGATACTGGATTCAGATCTGGAACTGGCTGGTGTATCAAAGGTGCAAACCTTTGACACTTCTCACATTTCCTTACATAGGCTTCAACATCCTTCTATATGTACGGCCACCAGTATCCCTGAGATATGGCCCTGTGAGCAAGTGATCTACCTCTAGCATGGTTTCCACATACTCCCTCATGGATCTCGTACAGAAAGTCCTCAACCTGGGATGGATGCACATATCTCAGAAGGGTTCCAGTGAAGGACCTTCTGTAGAGATTGCCTTCTGTTAGCAGGCAGAACCTGGCCGACTTTAATCTGGTCTTGTGCGCTTCTTTTCTGTATACTGGCAGCCTGCCATCCCTGAGGAACACAACTATGGTGTCCATCCAGCTTGGATCCATCTCCACGCACATTGCTTCATACTCTGTTATTAAGGGCTTATACTTGGGCCTGCAGATAATCCACCATTATTGTCCTTGTCTCACCTAATTTCATCGTTGCTGGTGAGGTTAGCCAGGGTCGGCGTGGTTGTTATCATCTCGGCTAACTGCTATAGCCGGCAACTTTCGAAACGTGTTAGTAGCTTGAGAACCTCCTTAACATAGGCTATCATCCTCTTATCTCGGGCTGCGTACTCACTTGTTGCTTGATTTACATTGAGTTGGGAGTCACAGAAGACTACCACCTCGTTGGCTTCCTTGGCTGCTGCTAGCCTCAGTCCAACAATCAGTGCCTCATACTCTGCTTCGTTATTTGAGGCTTTGAACCTCAAATGGATCGACTGTTCTATCATTCGCCCCTCTGGCGATACCAAAACCACTCCTGCCCCCGCTCCTTGATGGTTTGAGCTACCATCGACAAAGAGGCAGAAAGAGGCTGATGTAAATATCGCAAGGTTTTTGCCTTTCTTCTATCTTCTTTTATTCTGTCAGCGTGGGGTTCCGTAGTCCCAGTTGGTTTTCCTTTTCCTCTCTTGGACATCTTAGGCCGCGGCTCACCGGTGCCTGCGTTGGGATTGCGCCAAGAGAGAATTCTGCCACAAAGTCGGCCAAAACTTGGCCTTGATTGTTGTTCTTAGTCTGAATTCTAGGTCATATTGACCTAGAACTATTGCCCATCGAGCTACTCTGCCTGTCAGGTCTCCAGGCTGCAATAAGGACTTTAATAGATGTTTAGGTAGCTACAATCTTGTGGGCTTGAAAGTAGTGGTTCAACTTCTTCGAGGCCATTACCAGGGCCAATGTCAACTTCTCGAGGGACAAGGACAAGGATAGGTACCTGGTTTATGCATTTGCCAGGATCTTGCTCACATAGTACACTGCCTTCGGCTCACCTTCTTCTTCTCAGATTACCACGACACTCACGGCATGGTCTGAAACTGCTAGGTACAAGAACAATTCTTCTCCTAGTACTGGGTTCAACAATACTAGTGGGGTTATCAGGTATTTCTTTAAGTCGCCCAAGGCTACTTCGCATTCTTCTGTCCATAGAAAGTCTGTGGCCTTCTTCAATAAAGCAAAAAATTGTTTGCATTTATCTGAACTTCGGCTAATGAACCTTTTCAAGGCCGTTGCCTTTCCAGTCAAAATCTAGACTTGTTTGGCTGTTGCCGGGCTCTTCAAATCAAAGATGACCCCGATCTGATCTGGGCTTGCTTCAATACCCCTCCTAGTAACCAAGTACCCCAGGAACTTACTGGATCCTACTCTAAATGCGCACTTCGAGGCATTGAGTCGAAGCTGGTATGATCTCAAGATGTCAAAGGCCTCCTTCAGATTGGTTAGGTGGTTGCTAGGTTCCTTAGTTTTAATAACCATATCGTCTATGTAGACCTCCACTATCCTCCCAATTAGATGTTTGAATATCTTGGTGACCAGCCTTTGGTATGTCGCTCCTACATTCTTCAACCCAAAAGGCATTACTATGTAGCAGTAGAGTCCTTTAGGGGTGATGAATGTTGTCTTTTCTTCATCTGGGGCACACATTTCTATCTGGTGATAACCTCTGTATGTGTCTAGAAAACTCATCCTCCTAAGCCCTGATGTGGCATCTGCCACGTAGACCTTCCACTTCCTATTCTTCTTCTTTACCACCATTGTATTGGATAACCAGGTGGGATAATTCACTTCCTTGATGGCCTGTGCCTCTAGTAGCTTGTCTACTTCTTCCTAAACTGCCGGGACATGTATCAATGTCGGCCTTCTTGCTCTCTGAACGATTAGTTTTGCCGACCTGTTCACATTAAGTCTGTGACAAGTGACCTCGGGGCAGATCCTTGGCATCTCGTAAGGTGTCCAAGCAAACACCTCTATGTTCTCTCTCAAGAAAGCCTCCAGTTCTCTTTCTTCTTCCTCGACTAAGCTAGAGTAGAGGAGAAAGAATCGTTCATCATCGTCTTCTTGCCCCAAAATCTTTTTCAAAGGTTCTTCGCTCTTCTCGACAGGTTATTTGCCGACATCGTCCAAGACCTCGCAATCTTCACATTTAATCTCTGCACTCTCTACTTTCCTTATATTACAAGTACACTTCATTGCTTCCATAAAGTAATTTTTACCTGAACTTGGTCCGCTCTTATTTCTTCAATCCCCTATTTTGTTGGAAATCGCAACAGTTGGTGCAGCGTTGAGGGAACAACCCTTATTGTATGCAACCAAGGCCTTCCCAGAATTGCATTATATGGGGTGGGAGTATCTATCACAGTAAACTCTTCTATTAGCTTTTTGCTCCCTGACTGTACCTCCAGACTCGTGACTCCGAGAGGCCATGTCGGCATCTCGTTGAATCCGACCATAGGGCTGTCAAATTGCTCTAGATCATTCTGGTTGAGGCCAAGCTCCTTGTCACATCTGACATATATGATGTCACAAGAGCTGCCCTAATCGATCAGTATGCGCCTCACCTAGTAATCTCTAATTTGCAAAGTTACCGCTAAGGCATCATTATATGGATGTTGCACCATATCCAAGTTTGCCTCAGTGAAAGAAATCATCGGTCCCTGATATTCATTTGTTCTGGGCTTCTTTTGATGGACCTGATATACATGTTGCAGGTGCCTCACTCTCTGGGTCTCCCCTCAAACTTCATTCTCATTGACCTTCGAGTGAATCACATTGATTATTTGAGGTCCATCCACCTGCTGCGGGGGTGGTGGTGGAGGTGGTGTTGCTTGTCCCTGAGGCAGCCTGGCGTGCTCTTCCCTTGTCTTCGCCTCATCTACTAGGTCTCTCAGGTGTCCCTGTCTATCCAGATCCTCCAAGTGTGACTTTAGAGCCCTGCATCCCTGAGTCATGTGCCCATCCTCATTATGGTAGGCACAATGCTTCTCGGTGCTCCTGTCCATGAACTCGCCAGGGACCCTCTGCGGTGCTTTGTAGTATGGTTGGTTCCTAATCCTCTCTAAAACCTTATAGATTGGGATCTTGAATACCATGTTGACTACCTGCATAGCCCTCACTCCTATTTCTTGCCTGTCAGCGCCGGTATTCCCTTTGCCTCACTTCAGTGAGTCGTTTCTCCTTTCTTGTTTTGGTGTCTTCTTCCCTTTCGTGTCTTCCTCTACTCTGGCATACTTCTCAATTTGTGCCATAGCTCTTCCATACTCTTCGGTAAGGTTTTACAAGCAATTGTCGAAGCGGCACTCATTATTCAGGCCGTTCTTGAAAGGAACGACTGTTAGCTCCTGGTTACAAGCCAGAATCCGATTGTACACCTCATAGTATCTCTTGCGTAAGCCCTGAGGCCTTTACCATTGTTAATCTTTAAAGCCAATACCCTTAGTGGTTGCAACTTGCTTATAACAAACCTAGCCACAAACATCTCAGCCAGGCCTTCCCAACTCTTCACACTTCCTTTTGGTAACTTATGGAACCAATCCAATGTTATTTCCCTGAATGACGACGGGAACGCCTTGCATAACAGTTGCTCATTTCCATTTTGAAAAGCCATTGAGTTCAAATACAAACCAACATGGAAGTTTGGATCAGACTTACCATCATAAACTTGAAACCTTGGCATGCTGAACCTCTTCGGCGCTTCGTAGATATCCAACTCCACCGAGAATGGCGTCCTCGGCTGGCCGTTGATGTGATATCGGCATCATGCCTCTTCCTCTGGAGGTAATCTCTCAGGTCCTCCTTTGTTCATCTGGGGGCTCGACTATCGATAGACTTCAATCTTTTCGGCAGGCTGCTCCCATGTAATTCTGTGTTCTCTTGGACTTCCTTCGTCCACTGCATCATCCAAACATAGGCCTTGCCTTTGGATCTGCCGAGTTCCCCAAACATAGGTCCCCTTGGTCTGGGGTGTCCTCTGTGACTCGCCCCGTACTGACTCTGTTTGTTTGACATCCTGTGATGGCTGATGCGAGTTTTCCTGTCCCTTGCCATGTTGTGGGACAATTGGGACTGTCTTCTGTCCTCCTGTCAGAGCATCAGTCTTGGCTGCTGGTGCCGGTGCTCCTACAACGGGAACGATGGTTGCATCATGTTGTTTTGCATCATGAAGTTGACCACAGTCTGCAAGTCTGTCAACTTGTTTGTCATATCCTTCATCTCCTCATCCCTCATTAGGCATCTATCGTTCCATACCTGGAGGTCACTTTCATTGTAGTGTTTATCTCGGTCACCCATCTTCAGGCCGTTGTGCCCCTTGCTGGCATCATTCGCTCCTAATATTTGGTTCCTGCACTCCTTCATTACGGTTCTCTCCTCTGGCATTAGGATCCACATGCTCCTCCTCCTCACCGTGGATGTCGTCCCCAATTCTCACTTCCTGCCCGTTGTTGGCCATCTATTCTCCTTAAGTTCGCTAAATTGTGGGTGTTGATTTTTGACCACACAACTAAATAGGGGACTTAGCAGGAGAGTACCGGCAGAATAGATTGAGCCAACTTCCTGCCAACAAGAAAATGAGAATACCGCGATGGTTCATCCACCTGGGGGCACTCTGACAACGAAGTCAGTAAATCTTATCTCTTACAAATATTGAAACAGTACTTAAACTCATAATTAAAAGCATACCTTAAACCTACAAGGGTGTCTTGCGTTTATAACCAACAGTGACCTGATCCCCTAGAAGCCTCACTTCACTGGACTCAAGCTCACTGCTCATCTTAGACTCTCGGCTAGATAGGGATAAACTCCTCGTGAGCCTTATCTTTATCAGATTGAGAGCCTCTTCTGTTCTAGGACTCTTGTCTCTTATCCGGATACCTTGGGATTCTGGAATTATCACAGAATATCTCGGTAATGCCGTGATCACCTCGGTAACATGACTTATCCACGTGACACCTTAGCCGACATCTTTGGTAATTATGGCCGCGTGGCGTCATTCGCAAAATACTTGAATTCGTTAAAAGATGAAGAATTGAAGATGATTTTTTTTTTCACCTAAATTGATTAAAAGTTTTTGCAATGAGTTCAGAATTTTAAAAAGATTTGATATAAAATCAAACATTTTTTATCTAAATTATAAAGAGTTGGATATGTTCTGGGGCGTGGGGTTAGGAGTTGCATGTCAGTGTTACGGTTGGACCGTGAATAATGTAATCTCAATTTGGACATGTAAAAATCATGATAATTCGAGATTTTGGTTCAAAAAGTTTATTTCATGTATGACATTGTAGTCCGTTTCTAGGTTTCTTGAGCATTTCCAAAGTACCTAAAAAAGAAAGTATGACATTATTAAGGTATTTATATATGATATTAGAGTTCGTGTTCATGAATTATTATAATCTTTTAATTCATAAATTTGATTAACATTATCAATTTATAATCCTACATCAATGACATTTGATTGATAATTTGTCAAATTATCATTAATTACAAAATCTATATATTATATAAGGAAAATGAGGTTTTAACTTTGAGAGCTGTAAGAGTTTCAAAACTTCAATCCAATTATGTTGATGTTTTGTTACTTTTTAAAAGAGAAAAATACTATTGGCTACCAAAAATTGAAAGTTAAAGTTTAAAATTTAAAATTATAGTCAACAAAGAATTTATTGAATTCACCTATGATTTAGGGTTTCAAATTTCAAAATTTTATACCTAACAAAATACACAAAATATACTATATATTTTACCTAACTAATTAATCTTTCTTTCAGTAGGAATTACTAAATCCCTTCCTAAAAAATAAAATAAAATAAAAAAATGACACTTATAGTTCAATGCTTCACATAAAATCTTTTCCATTGCTTCATCTGTACAAGAATAAATATTCTTTACACCCTTCTCTCTCTCTCTCTCTCTCTCTCTCTCTCAAATGGTGATTATTAAAATTTCATTTGATGTTTAAAACTTTTTTTTTTCTTTTCATTTTTTCCTTTCATTCAAGCTTAATCTCTGTGTCCATTCGGTTTCTGTTAGTAACAGAACAATAATAGATCAGATCCATATATGAAAATGACCATAGATGCCTCCTTCAAATTCTAAGGGAACTAATAAATAGTTGTTGGCCTTGGTGCTAAGATTAGGTGTGAGATTTTTTGCATGTTTGTTATTTCTAAGGCATGTAATATGTCAATGTGGCATATATTATTCAAACGTTAGAGTTTGTAATTGATTATAGGTCTATCAAAAAGATTATAAATTTTATATATGTAGTCCTTAAAAATCAATAATTATATTTTTCATAATTTTAATTTCAATTATATTCAGTAACTATTTAATTTATCAGCTAATGTGTTTTTTAGGTGTAGAGTATACAAGTGACATAAAATTAGTGTATTTCTGATAATAATAATAAAATAAAATAAAAAACTTTTGCGCTAAGATGCTCTACGAATTTCAAAACATTAACATAAATTCTTTTATACAAGTGACATAAAATTATTGACAGAATTAACCATATCTATAATTTTAAATTTTAAGAAAATATTTATATATAAAAAGTCATATAAATAAATTTAACCATATCTAAGCCACATCTAATTTGATAATTGAAAATCCTTAAAAAGAAATTCTAAATTTAATTTTAGTATTATATAATTTAAAATTATAAAAACATATTTTTCAAAAATATTATTCATTTTTTTTTAATTGTTGAAACTAAAAAATAATTATAATTTAGGGCAAACTTCACTTTACCCCCTATGGTTTAGGTCATGTAGATTACCACACTGACGTTCGAATATCACCACATAACCCCCCTATGGTTATTGGGGTGATGTGCACAGTTAGCTTTTCCATCTAGTCTAATAGGCTGTGCATGACACGCGCCTAATATGCAAATGGGCATGAAAATATGATTTTTCCTTTGAATTGAATACTAAAATGCCCTCATCTTCATCATCAATTTCCAAAACATACTCTCATTTTTATCATCAATATCGAGATATTCATTTTTCAAAACACAATACATCTCTCTTCAATTTCACATCTTCTTTCTCCAACTCAAGGCCAAGAACAATGAATAAAAATTATAGTACTTCTGAAAATCAAAACCTCCCAAAAACCCAAAACAAAAACCTAAATTAATTTAAACAACATAATTTCTATCAAAAATTAATGTATATATATATGTATATAATATATGTTGGAATATGTATATATAATTTGTAGCTATATGTATATAATATGTAGGTATATATATGTATATGTATATATATATATATAATCTTCTTTGATTTCTCTCCAAACAACGAGATTAGAAAGGTGGTCTTTTGCAATGCCTGTGGGTCTAGATGTAGCCCCATTTCCTTTTGTTGTTCAGAGTGTGACTTTGTCTTGTACTTTTTGGCTGATGAAGAGAGAACTTATAGTAATGATTCTGAGGACTTGGACTATATAGTTAGTGAAGAATATAGTGATGCTGAAACTTCTGAGGATAGTGCAAAGGAAAGTGATGACCAAAGTTGGTTGTATGAAGACCTAGAGGTTCCAAATGATGACATTTTTGATGACGGAAGAACTGATGGATCGCTACTTAAACTCAATCTACCAGATAATGTTGGTTGGTATTCAGATCTTGATGATGATGATGAATTGATTAGTTTGAAAGGGTCATCAGATGAGGCAGATAATGATGGATACCCTGAATACAAAGAAGGGATGATGAAGGATCCCAAACTTGTAGTTGGAATGAAATTTCCCAGTCCCCAAGTTTTCAGAGAGTATTTGAGGGAGTTTAATGTGGTGAATGGTTATGATATAAGGTACATCAGAAATAAGAATGGATCACTGCTGTTTGTAGGTGTAGACGTCCCGAACGCCCCGGGAGGATGACTCCCGTTCTGTTCATATTGGGTTTACTACAGTTCGGACTCATTGTCACGGTTCTTAATCTTGAACCAAAGAGTCCAAATCCGGCAAATCGTTTTGAGAAACAGATTTTTGAAAAGAAGTGCCAAACATGGACTGCTTTGCCAGATACAGAGTCGCCACCTAAATATTTTTTAATGGGGAAATTTAGGAAACCCTGACTCGGTGCCAAAGGCCACGTGTCCGTCATCACCAAAGTTGCCTCGGCTCGGGAGCTTGGGTACGATTGGGGAAGGTCAGCTATGAGCACCCCCTCTCGCCCGGTCCGAAGACCGGCCTCTACTAACCGTGATATCTGATTTTGAAAACGTTATGTGTTCTTATTCCAGTTATTAGCCTAGAATTACTATGTTATGCGCACAGCAAACAAGTATAGACTAGATTGCCTAATTTGGAAATAAGCATTGCATATCCGTTTGTCTTGAAAAACTTTGGATTTGCTACTCGCAAGTAGGCTAAAATACGGATTTCAACGAGTTTTCCAACTCAGACAATCCAACCTTCACCCACAGGCATTCAAACAGTTTATCACATAAGCAACTAGCCACATGGTAAACATGCTGTCATGATAGCATTCACACACATGCGGTATGCTAAAGCATGAAAATACTTACATCGTACTCCGTGCCAAAACAATAAACTAGTTAGCAAACATGCATGGTCCTAGTTCATGTTAAGTTTGACTAATGCAACACATACAGGATGCAATTAGAAGGCTCGGCTAACCTAAACATGGCATGTGAATGCAATCAATTGATGCACGTATTCAATTTGGAATTGAAGTACAAATGCAGTTAGCATGATGTACCGAGCCCGGTGCATGCAAGACAAATGTATGGATGCACGCATGCATAGCATAAGGTATGCTAATTTAAAATGCCCTAATCTACCATCAAAGCAGGTAAATAAAAGGGAAGAAAGAAGTGGGGATTGGAAGACATGCACACACACGCACCCACACTTATTACAGATTCGCCCTCGCCCGGAGGGACCAAAAGAATAATACAAATTAATTAACTACGAGCTAATTAATTATTACAAATTGCCTAAGTAGTTAACAAACTAACTAAGCTAGGAAAAACAGTAAACCGCCTCGGGAAGAGTGCCCAATGCAATGCATGCTCGGGTCCTGCTCGGAAGTGCACTGCCATGCATAGACTGCCTCTGTTTTCCCTGCTCTGCCTCTCTGAAGATTTCCAAAGTCTCAGAATTGCTTCCCTGGACATTGGAAGACACCACCGGCTGAGTAGAATTGCCACCGGCAGTGGGATGTGGTCATCGGCAGAGAGTGAAGCTATCGGCCACCAATTGATTGCCGGTCGGCACTCTGTGCAGTCGATCGGCAATAAATTCCTGCAGAACCTGTTTGACAGCAGCAGAGGACAGAATCTTGCATGGCAATGCAATTCAAGCCATGTATGCACCAACCAAGCCTCTTATCATGCTTATGACTCAAAGGGACATGGTCCTTGGTTCTTGGACCACCAATCAAGCATTTCCATGCATGATGGCCCAAAGAACCAAGTTGTGCACATTGATTTCAAATGCAATGCAAATCAAACAAACAAAGGCCCACTCCCTATCACTTAATCAAGGGACAAGGCATGCATGCTAGATGGAATGCAACCTAGGCATGTTAACTAGTATGCAATCATGGCAATGCAAATAAGCATACAAGCTAACAAGCATACAAGACATGAAACATCAATGTTAATCATCAAGCATGCAAGATGCGATGTGAATGTCCAAGCATGCAAACAAACATGTGACTTCATTCAATCATGTAAGTTCTAACATGCAACAACTTACCAATATGCTACAACACACGAGGAGCATGTGCAACCAACAAAGGGATGGGCTTAAACATGATTTAGGTAGCTCTAAATAGGCCTAAAACAGTGGCCAAAAGTTCAAGAGGTGAGACCAAACACACATACACACATGCACATGTCAAGGCCTAACACTTAAGCATAAACAAGCAACTCTCAAGCACACTTGAAAGAGGCTAAGTATGGACATATGGCATGCATTGTAAAGCTCTGAAATCATGTTATAGAAGGTACCAAACCAACTAAATAAACCAAACAAAGCATGCAACAATGCTCACATATCCAAGGCCAATCAAGCCAAAATGTAAGGTAGCTATACAAACCATGCCACGGTCGACCAAAGCAACCTAGGACAGACCTTAAACATGGCAAAATAAACACAAAACCTTCACAAGGCTAAGCCTAAAACATGCTAAAACAAGGGCTTACAACCTAAGGCATGTCAAGGCCTAAACATGGCATTACAAGGCATATATGCAAGGCATGCATGGTGTACCAAAACCAACACACAACAATGTTATATCATGGCATAATAAGCATAAAAACAGCCATGGCATGATCAACAAGCACTCAAACATGATGCTCCCTCAAGAGGCCAAAAAGTCCTTTTCAAGGACAACAAGGAGAGGGGGTGGCCCTCTCCTTCTTGGACTTCAAGGCATCATCCTTACCACTGAAATCCCTCAAGATTTCAGTGGTGAGGAGACCCAAACACCAAAGTCCCGAAGCTCACTCAAAATGGCACAAAATGGGCCCTCAAGGCTTAAGAGGGGTCAAACACCTCCAAACCACAAAACACTCTAAACAAACTATTTAGAGGGCCCAAAAACAGAACTTTTTTATATTAAACACTAAGCTTGAAAACAGTTCTAAGATGGTCAAAAATACAATGCAAAATGGGGTAAAAAGGGTAGTGTCTTACCCTTGTAGACCACCTTCAAAAGGTGGACCAGCAGCCCCTTGAGCTCCAAACCAGCTTCAAAGCTCCAAAAACAAGCCTCAAGAACCTCAGTTCCAAGAGGATGGTGTGATGGTAGGTGTTTGTGCACAAAACTAAGCCTAAAACACACACAATGGCAAGAGAGGAAGAGATATAGATATAGGTTAGATACACTAACTTAAACCCTAAAACCAGAGTCTTCTCACTCTCTTCTCCAACTTTTTCTAACCCTAATGCCAAGAGAGGAGCCCTCTTCTTATAGGCAATCAATCTTGTAAAGCTTACTCAAGAAGCTAACAAGGAAGCCATCCCTCCATACACGTGTATGGAGGGGAACAAAATGCAAGACAGCTGTCTAAAATATCTGCAAAAGCAGATGAACAGTAGTCGGCTGCTCAAAATTGCCATTTTGACAAAATGGACTGCCGACCGGCAACAAAAATGCCGACCGGCAATATACATTGCCGATGGCAACAAAACACCAGCCGGTGGCCTCTAGCCATGGCCGGTGATGTGTGGGGATGCCTCACAAGGCATTCCCTGCCCTTCCAAGGCAACAAACAAGTGTTTGGTGCAAAACCAGACACTAAACTGTCGGTTCGGAGATCCTGAGGCAAGGCGCGTAGCCGAGACCTCCGGGAACTCCAAACAAACACAAACATGGATGATCACCGGGTGTTCAAACGGTGACGTCCAAGTCTTGAGGACGGTAAAAAATGGGGTGTCTACAGTTGCCCCTCTTTGACAGAACTCGAAAGTCATAACAATGACGGGAGTGAATGTCAAAGCCCAGAGACGACCCATTTTTGACAAAGCCAAAGACTTGGACAAACATGCAAGAGAAACATGGTATGCGCTCGAAGGCAGGGGCAAAATGCAAGACAATGCACGAGCCGAGCATAACTTATGATCATGCAAAGAAAAGCTGTAACGAAGCACACATGCAACAGTTTTAAGCTAGCATACACCAAACTACACTACAATGCAGAAAGGATGTAAGAGAATTATGCAATTCTCGATACGTCTCACGCGGAGGATACAATACCTGTCCGGTTCGTCTGGTTCCACCAGCGGTAAATGAACCGTACATACAATATCGTGCCTGTAAAGAAAACAACTTAACAGGTATGATATTGTTAGCAACATGCATGACAATGCACGAATGAATGCAAAATGATATGCAATATATACAAAACAATGTATAAATAATGCAAATGAAAATGCAATGCAATTGAAACAATGCAAACTACATGCAAAGCAATTGAATCATGATCCAATCATGAGCGGTTCAAACACACAAATGTCAAATAGATTGATGGAGGTAACAAGTCCGTTACCATAGAACGGTCTACTGAACTATGAGTAATGTAGACGGACACAAGAACGAGTATTGGGGGGATGACATAAGTGGGGTAACGACCCGCTTGGGAAAGGACAATGATCCTAATGCTGGATGCAAAAATTACACTACAATGTAATATCTACAATGGATATGGCATGCCGCCAAACCAAATCTTGCCTAGGAAAGGCATGTACGCAAACAAGCCATGTCTAACACAAAAAAGGTGCCGCAACCCTCAAACCAACATACCAGCGTGGAATAGGCGCGTACACATGCAGAGCTGTGCTTTAACGTGAAAAGTAAGGGCACATACCAGACCAAGCTCAACAAGGAAAGGTGCAAGCCATAGATGGAGGGTGATGCAATGAATGCATGCAAACTACAATGCAATGGAAATGGATACAATGGATATGGCACGCGGGCCAAACCAAATCTTGCCTAGGAAAGGCATGTACACAAACAAACCGCGGCTAACATAGAACAGTCCACTGAACTATGTTTTGACACGAGAAGTATGGGCACATACCAGACCAAGCTTAACATGGAAAGGCGCAAGCCATAGATGGAAGGTGATGCAATGGACGCATGCAAGCTACGATGCAATATCTACAATGCGGTATGATGCAGTCTACTGGGGAAAATGCAATGGATGCATGCAACTACAATGCAAATGCATGACAATGCATGTTTATTTCTAAATGCATGACAATGCAATATTTACCATGTATGCATGACAATGCACTACTTACAATGGATGCATGACAATGCACTATGATGCAACGGCTATGATTGCAGCTTTCCCTATCTTACCAACAGGGCGACATACTAGGTTGGTTCAGTATCCAGAACTGAGGCGCAGACATGCTACCTCAACCTATGGGGCTTCCATACAGATTTCAAGCCGAGGATACACCCCTGGGTATTTAAACCAGACTTTAGTCTCGGAACTCCCGAACCTTTGCGTTCTAGGCATAAGCCATTCGAACTCTAGTTTTCACCGTCCCAGTTGGTCTTCTAGGAACTCACCGCAAAACACAGGCAGGTGGCTTTACCAGACCACCGAAAGTCGTTCGGGCACGACAAACACCAAAGGAATTGCACCTTTAGAGGATTTAAGGTCTCCTAGACCGGGATGCAAAATGTATGCATGACAATGCATGTTTTTTTGTTGTTTTTTTTTTTGGAATGCAAATGATGCACGATGTTGAAGTGCGCGACAACGCAAGCTTACTTGAAACGCACGACCATGCATGAATTTGGGATGCGGTGCACAGTGCGATGAAATGCATGCCAAATGCAATGAGGTGCGCAAAACAGCGCGGTGCAATGCATGCCAAATGCGATGAGATGCGCAAAACAGTGCGGTGCGTTTAGACAACGCGAGTGAAGGTCTTGCACCTCCCAAGGATTTTAGGTCTCCTGGACCGTACGTGTTTAAGGTCTCGCCAGACCGTGCGCGAACAAAACAATGCGATTGAAATGCAATGCACAAGGGGTAACTTTTAAGTGTTGTAAAAGCCAAAAGGATACGAGAAGGATACACCTTGCACGAATTCCAGTGCCACGCACAGAAGACACGATCCGAGGCCAAAACGGAGGCCGGTTGAGCGTCGGAGAGGCACTGTTTTGCACTGTTTTAAGCAATGAAGGCTATAGACCACTCATATAACCCAAGGAAAGGTGTAGGAGGCTCAAAAACCACTGTGGGAGACCACCGGATGTCCACCGGCCATCATAATGCATCACGGCCGTCCATCGGCCATCAAACAATTCCATCGGCACAATATATGCCGACCGGCAAAGAGTGTGGCCGACCGGCAAAGAATTCCTGTTCGGGGCAGTTTTGACATTTCGCCGTGGGTCTTTTAAAATAGGGTTTCTAACCCTATTTTCTCACTTCCTCCTTGCTCGAAAATCCTTCCTCCCTCTCCCTAGAGTGTTTTCGTCCTTCGATCTCCTCGTTTTCTTGCGTTCTAGCCTTGATTTCGTTGTTCGATTCGCGTTCACCCTTGCGTTTCGACGTTTTGAACCGATTGAAATTTCATTTCGGTGCTCTTTCTTGGTTTTCACCACTCGGGGCTTATTTCCCTCGAGTTTTTCTCGATATCTGTGCCTTTTCCGCACTTCGGCTTTCCCGGCCATTTCCGACCCTCTCGGGGTTGACTTTTTGTTGACTTTTCACATTCTCTCCCATTTTTCCCTCTTCCGGCCATTTTTACATTCTCTTCGAGATGGCGGATGACCTTCCACATGGCGGGCCCCCTCCAGAGCTTGAGATGGACCCCGAGGCCGAGCCCTTACCACTCCGCATCCGGCCGTTCGATCCGGAGACCTACAGGCCCGCGGTTCACGTGATGCTCCCCGATGGGCTACGCTAGTTCCGGAGCTTCGAGAGGGCGCGGCACCGAGCTACTGCTACGTGAGCCAGAGTCACACTTGTCACACGGTGCTCCGAGGTACATCTTCTCCCGGTTTCAATTTTTCGCAATGTAGAACACTTAAACTGCATAGTTGATTCTGTTCTTTAATTGCTTAGTTGAATGCACTGATGCACTGTACACTGTAGTTATTGTGAATACACTTGCAACTGATAACTGCTTGAACTTACACGCGCACACACACTGCGCTAGCCCTGAATTGCTCAAACACATTGACACAACACATGCTGTACTTCACTGTGGACACACCGGCACCCGGTATCTGTTTGATTTCTGAAAAACGTGCACACATGCCGTATTGCACTGAACCACTGAACACACTGA